>ML099824.1:0-19055 GCA_003697995.1 Taxidea taxus jeffersonii | reverse complement strand
TGGGGGGGGGGGGCGGGAAGCAGGCTTTCTGTCAAGCAGAGAGCCCGATGCGGGGCTCGATCCCAGGACCGTGGGATCATGACCTGAACTGAAGGCAGAGGCTTTAACCCACCAAGCCACCCAGGCGCCCCACCCTTTGAGCTTCAAGCTGAATCTCACACTCTCACCTGCTACCCACTGCCGAGGACCCAGCAGTGAACCCTGAGACCTATAAAGTCTCAAACTGTCAGGAAGGAAGGAACCCTAGGACTCTAAGTGATTGTACCAAGTGAGCTTTGCCACCTTCAACCCATCACTCACCCACAGTTGACTGTGATGTGAGAAATAAATTTTTATTTTAGAAACTCATGAGTTTTGTTATTGTTCTTACTGTTTAAACAGTTAGACTCTCTGCTAATACTGCCTCTAATAACTCCATCCAGCTTCCACTTTTTCTCTTACTTCACAATAAGTGCCCATTACTGGGTTCCTGTTGAGTCTCTATTTCTGCTCCAAGTGACTGCTTTAGCTCTCAGTTCATTCTAGAGCCAAGGCAGTATCCCACAGAGCTCAGTGATGCCAGCATGTGCCAGCCCTGCTCATTTCCCCAGTTGTTTTCTCTGTTGACCATCCCAGGCTCTGCCTCCTACTTCCACCTTGCCCTCTCTCCATTCCATTGCAGTCGTCCTTCACAAAGTCAAACTATTTTGACTTTGACATCAAAAGAAATACAAACACTATTACTTCTAAATGAAGGTACAGATGTTGTTTCTTATTCCCTTCTCTACATTTAACAATGTTTACCTCTTTCTGAGTCTTTTGCTGTAACTCCTTAACAAACCCCTTTTTCTGTCCTCCTTTATGTCAGCTCATTAGGTAACTTCCATGTGACAGGTGCTGTTCTTCATATACATTATCCATGTTGGTTCTCTCAAACTTCCTGCAGTGCCAATATCATTGTCCTCCTTTTACAGAGAAGTTAAATAGTTTGCCTAAAGTCATAAGCTTGCAAGAGAGGGAACCAAAATTATAATCTGGCTGGATCCAGGTCTTTTACTCCACTGTTCAACACCGTATTGTTCATTTTACCACTTATTTCTGCAGACACTGGTTGCTTTTTATTTGTGTAGGCTCCAACAATGGCTAGTAAGAAAAAAAGAAACCTAACAGAAATGTTTAAAAAAAAATTGCTAGCAGGAACTTTCTATACAATTGCTTTCAAGCTATTTAAAGAAGAAAAAATATGTTGTATATTTAGGCTAATCATTTCCAAGATAGAGAATAGCTTAGCCAATGAATATTTATATAATTTGCTACCATGTTCCTCTTCAATTCTTTTTCATAAAAGTAGTTGAGAAAGATTTATCTAAAATTTCATTTTTAAGAAAAATAGTTCTAGAGTTATAAGTGGTTTGGTGGAATTTCAATAGAGCTCTTTGGTGGCCTCATGAGTTGGAAAAGGGTACCATTTTGTATCATTTTATTACTCAAAATTTTTCAGAGTTGGGGGAGCAGCAGTGGGCAGAAGATGAGCACAGTTCAGCCAGAAAACTTCATTACTTCTAAAAATAACTGAATTCAGGCTCTTTTTTTCTGGTAGTTTATGGATGTCAATAGCTCAAAGGGAGAAATACTAGTTAGAAACAGAGTCCCTAGTACAAATAATGGTTATTTTTTCTTAGCTAACATAATCTGTAGTCATCAGGAATTATATCTATATTCCCTTTCTTATTTATCACTTTGTTAGGACTTTTAGGAATACATAGTTGAAAATTCACTTGTCTCTGGAACACAAATGACGTATTTATGGCACAAGTGGGGCCACTCACCACTCCAGAACCCTTGGCAGACATAAATAAAAGCTCATGCAACTCCTTCCTACTCACTACAGCTCTCTCCAGGCAGTCATCATAACCAATCAATTAGGGCTAGTTCAATAGTTCATTCATATGACAAATATTTATTAAGTATGTGCTATGTGCCATGTAGTGCTCTATGAGAAGAAATCAATTTGTCCTTTTGGCCATTGTCCAAATTTATTCTGTGGTTGCCAGGCACCCTGGTTCTTTTCTAGTTGATAAAGAAATCAATCAATTCCATTTACAGCCTGGAGCTTAAACAATTTCAGGTTTCCATGACCTCTACTATAGTGGAAGAGCCCACCTTGTCCTGGGGACAACAATATGAAGTAAAAGTCAAAAGAATAAAGAAGAGATAAACTTAGCAGCACCCAGCACACATTTTTTTCTTGACCTCTATTATTTGTATGCCTTCAGCTAAGTCTGTATGGGAATGGTTGACATGAATCAAAGGCATGAATTTCATGAGTAATTTAACAGTAATGACTCCTATTCTTAAAGATTGGGTGACATCTTTAATCATTAGAAACCTAATAACACATTTGCCCACTATCTTCAATCTTCTTTTTAGGCATCCTTAGTTTTTAGCCTCATGTCACACTGGATATTGGCTTTAGACTTTCTACTGACAGCTCATATCAATGGTCAGTATATACATTTAAAAAAAATGCAGTTGAGGCAAAGACTGGCCTTTTATCAGAGGGTATCAGACAATCAATCCAAATGTTCCACATGATTGTGCAGGCTGTGATTTGGTGCTAGATTTTAATGTGTGGCTGAAACCTCTTCGAGGCATGTTGAAAAGAGTGCTGTAAAATTGTTATGGATCCCTGACTGAACTGTCCCCCATTCTGCCTCTAATGAAATGGAAAGTGCTGAGGAAGATTGCACAGAGCAATTAGACCATTAAGCACAACTTGAGGCTGGTACTTTTTGGGGGGAAATGTCCAGAGGCATCTGGTAATAAGATGGCAGCCCACACTAAAGAGGAACTAAGTGAGTTTGATGCTTTATAAAAAGCTAGAATTCCTTGAGTAGTTTCTTTACTGTGTATCTTCTTGGAATCAAATGTAAGACATTAGCCAATCTTGATTTTTTACTCATCTATTGTGCAATTTGATCAGCTGAAAAAACACAACAAAGAAGGTTTTTTTTTTTTTAAGATTTTATTTATTTATTTCACAGAGAGATCTCAAGTAGGCAGAGAGGCAGGCAGAGAGAGGGTGAGGGGGATGCAAGCTCCCTGTCGAGCAGAAAGCCTGATGTGGGGCTCAATCCCAGGACCCTGAGGTTATGACCTGAGCCGAAGGCAGAGGCTTACCCACTGAGCCACCCAGGTGCCCCAACAGAGAAGTTTTTTAAAAAAACTTTTTAGGGGTGCCTAGGTGGCTCAGCGGGTTAAACCTCTGCCTTTGACTCAGGTCATGATCTCAAGGTCCTGGGATCCAGCCTGGCTCAGGGGTTCTCAGCAGGGAGAGCCTGCTCAGTAGGGAGCCTTCTTCCCCCTCTCTGCCTGCCTCTCTGCCTACTTGTGATCTCTCTCTCTGTCAAATAAATAAATAAAATATTTTTAAAAAAACCAAAACTTTTCAAAGCGAGGCTGCCTGGGTAGTGCAGTCAGTTAAGTGTCAGCTCTTGGTTTCCAGACTCTTGGTTTTGGCTCAGGTCATGATGTCAGGGTTATGAGGTGGAGCCCTGCTCAGGCTCTTCACTCAGTGTAGAGTCTGCTCTCCTTTCCTCTCCCCTCTGCCCCCTGCACATTCTCTCTCTAAAATAAATATATAAATCTTAAAAAACAAACAAACAAACAAAAAACCACCAAACTTTTTAAAGTGAGGCTTCCCAACAGGGACAGTTCAAATAAATTAAGATTGCCACTAAGAAGCTGTTCAGGACATCAACTTTGATACTATCCTTCAAGGTTTGAGGGTGAACATTTAGAGATGGTAGATAGACAAGGATAACATTAATTATGATGTAAGTTTTCTTTATAAAATGGTTCTTACCTTATAAATAGCTTGAGTACTGTCTATTTGCCTGCAAGTGTGGGACCTAAAAGTATTATTAATTTTTCTGTCTTTTGCTATTCTACCAATGTATAAAATACTCATTTTCCATTAGAAAACAAATACACGTAGCTTTTCTTTACCTCCTCCTTGTCACTATTTCTCCTTTTCTCTGCTCCCTTTAACTGCTAAATTTCTCTAATGGGTCAACTCTGTACTATCTCTACATCCTCACCTATCATTCATTTAAAAGGTTTAGAGATTTGAAAAAGATTAATTTGAAAAAGATTAATTTGAAAAAGATTACTTATGTGCATAATTTTTTCAAAGATTTTATTTACTTATTTGAGAGATGGAGAGCGCAGTGGGAGAGTGAGAGGGAGAAGCAGACTCCCCGCTGAGCAGAGAGCCCAGTGCAGGACTCAATTCCAGGTCTCTGGGATCATGACCGGAGCTGAAGGCAGACACTTAACCGACTGAGCCACCCAGGTGCCCCTCATGTGTATAATTTTACAGTAAGTTAGAATTGGACTAATACTAATGAAAATCATCTTTATTTTGTCTTTCCACACCTCCTTCACCCCACTCTTTTTAACTTTTCCTACTTTGAATCATTCTGATACTTATATCTCTAAATACTGACTTCCTAATTTCCATAATAGTTGATGATTTAGATCATTTATATATACAATGTCTTTTGACTTAACTTCCTAATAAGGGGGCATGTGGTAGTTGCTGTATCTTTGCATGTCTGGATATATCATTATTCTGTCTTCATATTTGATTATGCCTTTATTTTATCTCCACATTTGACTGATTTATATTCTGCTGAAAATCAACTTTCGGGTTGCAAATCCTCTCTCAGACCTTTAAAGCTGTTCATCATTTGTGTTCTAATATTAAATGTTGTGGATGAGAAGATGTCATTTTCATTTCATTGATTGTTTTCATTTATTTTGCTATCTGTACACAGAAATTGGGGCTTGTTAATTGGTTTTCCTTGATGCTGACCCCTTCTACACCCATCATGTGGGAGATTTGCCTGGTGGTGCTGACACACAGAAGCTGTCCTAATTTTCTTTTAAAACTGTGTTCAGTTTCTTTACAAATTATCCCCACTTTTTGTCCCCATGAGGTATGTATACTTGCTTTTGGGCATTTTGTATGATAGGTGGAGAATGATATTGGGTGGGCTTATGGCATTATATGTTAACTTCTTTTTTTTTAAAATTTTTTTAATTTTATTTGTCAGAGAGAGTGAGCACAGGCAGACAGAGTGGCAGGCAGAGGCAGAGGGAGAAGCAGGCTCCCTGCTGAGCAAGGAGCCCGATGTGGGACTAGATCCCAGGACGCTGGGATCATGACCTGAGCCAAGGCAGCTGCTTAACCAACTGAGCCACCCAAGCGTCCCTATATGTTAACTTCTAATTAGTTTGTTTTCAATCTATATCTCTTACTCTCCACTATATTTATTTGTCCAAGTTTGGGATTTCTTTTCTTTTCTTTCCTTCTCCTCTTCCTCTTTCTTCTTTCTTGCTTTAATAGCCACCACTTCTCCATGCTTTCATATAGAATTTTTTCTCTTTCTTTTTAATCTACTAAAAATTATTAAAATCTCTTGCTTTCCTGTTCTTTTCATTCCCCAAAATTAATATATTATGCTCTAGGAATTAACATGAAGACCCAAAGTCAGTTGCTGCCTGGAAGGAAAGGTTAATCATTAGGACTTGGTGGAAATGAATAAGCATTAATTGAATTCCATGGACTTTTCCTCTTCTAGCCCACACTGGTAATCAAAAAGGGAGCAAAAAAATGAGTTTGAAGAAAAAAATATACTAAATTACTTCCAGCAATTTCTGTGTTCACAGATAACCTCACTTATTTTTCTGTTCATTTTCCAAAGATGCATCAGGTTACTCAACTGCTTATTGAGCAGCTAAAACAAAAACAAAACCCATTGGTTCAAACAATACATGGTCTTGTACAACATTTGGAAAATGCACAATACGAAGAAAATGGAAAAATTGAGCAGACATTACTCCTGTTACCATTTTGGTAAATTTCCTTAAATTTAAGTACATCCATATGCATTTTTCTATTACAACTTTACTCTCTATTTAAAATTTTTTTTTAAATTTTCAATTTTTTAAAAGTTTTGTTTTATTTAAATTCAGTTAATTAACATGTAGTCTATTATTAGTTTCAGAGGTAGAGTTCAGTGATTCATTAGCTGCATATAACACCCAGTGCTCATTACAATGAGTGCCCTCCATAATGCCTATCACCCAGTTACCCCATCCCTCCACACACCTCCCCTCCAGCGACCTCAGGTTTTTCCTATAGTTAAGTCTCTTATGGTTTCTTTCTCTCTCTGATTTCATCTTATTTTAATTTTTAAAATTTGTTTTATAATAATTATAGTTATTTTTATTTTTAGAGAGGGAGAGAGAGAGAGAGTGGAGTGAGGGGCAGAGGGAGAGGGAGAGAGAGAATCTCAAGTAGGCTCCATGCCCAGTGCAGAGCCTCATATGGGGCTTGAACCCATGGTCCTGATATCATAACCTGAGCTAAAATTAGAAGTCAGGTGCTTAACTGATACCCTCTATTTTTAATTAGAATTATATGTTTAGAACTCCTACATTATTAAATAATTTTATAAATTATAATTTTAATAGTTTCAGAATATTCCATTATATGGATATATGATAATTTAACTCATCCCCTATTATGGAGCTTTAGGAAATATCTAGGTTTTTATCTAGGTTTTATCTAGGTTTCTAATAGGTTTTTATATTAAAAGATAGTGTTGGGACTCCTGGGTGGCTCAGCTGGTTAAGTGGCTGCCTTCGGCTCAGGTCATGATCCCGGCGTCCTGGGATCTAGTCCCACATCAGGCTCCTTGCTCAGCAGGGAGCCTGCTTCTCTCTCTGCCTCTGCCTGCCACTCTGTTTGCCTGTGCTCACTCTCTCTGACAAATAAATAAATAAAATCTTTAAAAAAAAAAGATAGTGTTGCAACAAAATTAATTTTATATTGCTCTTTGTCTACCTCCTCATTACATTTTTTAGGATAATTTTCAAGAACTTAATTTAGTTGACCACAGGCTATGAACCTACATGAGGCCTCTAATGTGTACTGACAAGTTTTTCCAGAAACTTTTCACAAAATTATGTGAATTCCTGACTTACCACACTCTTCCTAACTCTAATATTAATTTTCAAAACAATAATCAGTTTTAAAACATTACCAAAACTGGTAATGCAAAACTGCAAGCGTAAAGTAGAGTTCCACTTATAAATATCCTTGATATTATAATGTCTCATAAGTAATTTGTAGCTGGGTACATTTTAATTTTTATTGAAAGAGCTAAATCTATTTTAATTTTTTTAAAGATTTTATTTATTTATTTGACAGAGATCACAAGTAGGCAGAGAGGCAGGCAGAGAGAGAGAGGGGGAAGCAGGCTCCCTGCCGAACAGAGACCCTGATGCGAGGCTTGATCCCAGGACCCCGGGATCATGACCTGAGCCAAAGGCAGAGGCTTTAACCCACTGAGCCACCCAGGCATCCCTAAATCTATTTTTAAAAACTGTAATACATTTAATATTTCCTCATTGTTTTCTTCTCTGTGTTTTTTTATTCTAACTTGTGTTTTCTTTCTTGGAGATTTGAAAGATATTTATCTACTTTTAATTCTATGACTGATTACCCTGAGTGTTTGAAAATATGTTTATCTATATCTTTAGTACTATAAAAATGAAGGGTAAATATTTGAACTCCTCTTTCTCAACATTAGAGAATGAGGAGATTAGTGTGGTTTTTCTTACTCCAGCTTTTCCTTATCCTCATCATTCCAGCTTCTGTTAACATCCTGGAGTTTTTTATTTAAAAATGACTTAAAAATTACTGTTTTTATCATACTTATCAGCTCTTTCAGGAATTATATTAAGATTTGAGTTTAGTTTTTGTTACAACTAACAAAACTAGTTAGTTTTGTTATAATAACAAATATTATAATAAAAGTATTACATCAGCCACTTAGATTTTAACTTTATGGTCTCAGTGTTCATTTTTGAAGGCTTATTAAAAGTATAATTTCTAAAAAAATAAAAGTGTAATTTCTGTACTGGATTTTTATTAAATTAAATGATATCAAATTATATTATATTGCAATTTCCATTCAAGTCTTAGCTAAAAAATAAGTTCAATTAAAAAAATAAAAACCTGTGAATGCTTTATATTCTGTGACAAATATTCACATTTTATGTATGTGACGCACATATAAGAATGACTTCTTGATTTTTTTTTGTGCATATGAATAACAAATTTGGGAGTCAAATTCTTTAGTCAAAACCTTTTTCTCCTAAAGCCTCTGTTGATATTGCTTCACAGTTTTCTGACACTTAGCCAAAAAAGAAGACACCCTGCTGGTTTTACATAATTTGTAGGATTTTTTTTCCTATGCCTTTTTAATTTAGCAATATTATGGAATATCTTGGTGTGGGTGTTTTATCATTATTTTGCCTGATACATTATTTTTTTTAAAAAGATATTCCTTGTTTATTTGAGAGAGAGTGAGTGAGAAAGTGCGCAAGCATGGAGAGCGGCAGAGAGAGAGGGAGAGAGAGAGAGAGAGAGAGAGAGTGCAGGAAGCCTGATGTGGAGCAAGGAGCCCTATGTGGAGGAGGGAGCCCCATGTGGAGTTCCAGGCTCAAGTCCAGAACCTCGGGATCATGACCTGAGCCAACCAGGCACTGAACAGGCTTGAGCCAGCCAGGTGCCCTGCCTGATACTTTAAATACAAATCTTTGCATATTATTTTTTTAATGATTTCTTCTTTAGGTATATCTATAATTCTCATCAGCAATTTATCTTCTCTTTTACTTCTTTATTCCTGTTATTTGAATACCTTCGTCCTTTTTCTCTACATTCTTGGAAAGCTTCTCAGGTTTGTCCTTTATAAGCAAAGATTGTGTTTTTAATCATAGTGCTAAATCTCTATTTTTACTTCCAATGAAAATGTTAATTCTCCTATTGTCATTTTGCTTCCTTGCAGTCTTTATCTCAACCCATCTTAATCTCATGACATTTTTAAATCTCATCATTTCAATTTTTTTCTTTTCATATAGACATGTCTGCTCTGTCATGGTTTCTGATCTGTGAAGGTTATGGAAGGAATTTGCCATGCAATTTCCAGGGACACCTTATTCTTAGGGGTCCAGGAGGAGCTTTTGCAGGTGACTCTTGCTTGCGTGTTTTAATACTGAAAGTCTGAATCTTTGATAACTTTGAATAGGTCTGTTATGTCCCATGTTCTAAGACAGTTTCTCAACCTGGACACTATTGACATTTGGCCCTGTCTTTGTTGTCAGGGGCTGTTGTGTGCATTGCAGGATGTTCAGCAGCACCCCTGGGCCCTTCCCCTAGAAGCCAGTAGCAGGCATGCTACATGCCCCCCACCTTCAACCCCTATGTCTCTAGACATTGCTATATCTCCTCTGGGCGTGAAACTACATTTACAGCAGTTGAAAACCACTGCTTTAAAGGAACTTTGCAAAGTTAAACTCAATTTAAGAAAGAAAAAAGATTGCTAAGTAGGCAGGAGATCAAAATAAATAGAGAAATCATGAAAAGACATACTTAAAAAAATTTTAAAGCAGCCCTTATGCTCACAGAAATAGTCTGGTGTTTCTAAGAATCGCAGTAGGCCATGAATGCTCAAAGGGGTGGATAATTCTGTGACTAATGCTATTAGCCAGATAATTACATGATAGCAAAGACAGCAAGAGCTGAGGAGTAACAGCCAGGCCAGTGTTGCCATCTTTGGTGTGGCACTGACATGGACCTAAAAAACAAAAAGGGCAGTCCCATAGGCAAATCAATATTCTGTATAAGGTCATGAGTTCTAAGAGCAAGATAGTATAGTACATTTCAGTGTCTCCAGATCCTCTGAAAATTAGGGACTCAAGGAAAGCAGTGGATGCATGTGATTTTTAATGAGCAATGCACATAACATGAGTCATTTATATCATTTGATACAAGTGGGTGTTTTTTCTAGGCAAACTATTCATGTTTTCGTAGCAATGTAATCAGAGACTCACCCCATTTGAAATAGCTTTCACCATCTAGAAAAGAGTTTATTGTTTAAATTCAACCAGACAAACGATATGACACAACAAATATTGCATTAAAATTATGCAAAAAATTGCATAATTTTTTGGCAAGTATTTTGCATTTCGTCCTTTTAAATTTAAAGGCAATAGTTGGCACAGACTTAATTATACTGTCATTTAAATGAATTTGTACCTATATTGGAAGGAGTTCAACATACCACCACAAAATGTGTTTTTGCCATTGTTTTCTTTACTGTCCTTGTTCAGAAAGAAAATGACTTATGTCTCTGGTAACAGCAATTGCAGGAAAGATGGTTGATGTAGCAACAGAATCCTTCATGAACAACATTCAACATTTTCTGGCACAGCCTTTTTTTCCTTCCAAAGTCTGTTTTGCTTGAATAGTTTAATTGTGTGTAAAACATTGCCCAAATTTTAGATTTTGGGCAAAATAATCAAAACAGTGCATAATGGTTGCTATTCCAATAATGAGTGCCTACATATTTGTCATCAGCCAAAATGTGTCTGGGAATGCAAAGAAATTATGATCCTTAAAACGCTAAGAGGGAGTTCAGGCAACTTTTCTTTTCCATTTGAAACTATTTCGGTGGTGCCTGGGTCACTCAGTCGTTTAAGAATCCGACTTGATTTCAGCTCAGGTCATGGTCTCAGGGTTCTGAGATTGAGCCCCATGATGATCATGGAGCCTGCTTGAGATTCTCTCTCTCCCTCTCACTCTGCCCCTACTCCACTCCTCCCCCACTGACCCCTCCCCACCGCCGTTCATGCACATGGTCTCTCTCTTAAAAAAGAAAAGAAACCATATTTTGAATATTGTAGATTGTCAATATTCTTACCATGAACAAAAAATTCCTGCATTTTTGGAAGCCTGTAAGAGTCTAGGACAATGAACCTGAGGAAGAATTCTTTGGCCTCCTTCATTCCCTCTCCCCCTGATTAGGAAGCAAAGCCAGATTGTATGAGAGTCTGAGGCATCAACTATGGGAGTCCTCCTGGCATTTGCTTGCCTGTAAAGTATTTTGGTCTTTACCAAAAGGTGCTTTAAATAGGCCTATTCCCCCCACCCCATCTCGTGCAGTATAGTTTTTTCTTACAGTGCCCTTTCCCTGTTCCTCTGGAGAAGGAAAAATTCACTCTCAGTTTTGGAGTCAGTTTCTAGCCAAATCCTCACTGAAGAGCCACACAGTCCTCCTGGTGCTTGGGGAGAGGTGGGGGTTTGAGACCTCTTTATTGAGAGCAAATACAGCCTGTGATGTGCCTTTGGCCTTTCAAAGGACCTGTAATGACTGGACATGGGCTGCATGATGGAAATGACATCTTTTTTGTCTTAAAATTTTTCTTAGAATTGCTAGATTCCCATTGTAATGAAAGACTTCTATTTTGGTTTCAACAGTTGCCAAACATAAGAATTATTCATGAATGAAATACAGTAATTCATGAACCCTCAGAAGATTCTAGGAGAGAACAGAAAGTGACAGGGGAGGGGTGAAATTTCATTCTCCCTGAGAGATTCCTGCAGGCCAAAAGTAAATCCTGAGGCTGAAGGGTTTGGCTGAGTCATGTGCAAGGTCTTCTGATACTACTACAACTATACTTATGAGAACATTGCTTATTGATTTTATAGTCTTCAAATTTTTTTTAAAGATTTATTTGTATATTGAGAGAGAGTGAGCAAGGAGAGGGGCAGAGGGAGACAAGCAGACTCCCCACTGAGTAGGGAGCCCTCAGGGGGTTCAATCCTAGGACCCTGAGATCATGACTTAAAACAAAACCAGGAGTCAGACGCTTAGTGGACTGAGCCACCCAGGTGCCCCTAGCCTTTAAATATGTTAAATTAGAGTTATATATATACATAGTTTAAAGAGCCCATTAGTCCTATGAGATTTCTAGTGAAAATCAGCACTTTTTTCCCTTGCCTCTTCCCCACCTCTTCTCACTCCTGGCGCAAAACTTAGCCCTTCTTAGTTCCTTTAAATGCTCTTGCACATCTTTAGAGACTGCAGACTATACTAACTTTCTGATATTGCCAAAAATGGACTTAGTGGATTTTTTCCCCTTCTGTTGAGCTTATTGCTTTTATATGATATCCAGCAGAAAAAAAATTCTTAAAGGAAATTCATGACCTTTTTTTTAAAAAATAGTTTTTATTTTGAAACCTACCACCTGGAAAAGTACTACAACAAAAATTAGCAGATTGACGCATTATCACAGAGTGACCACATAAGCAGCATGAAAAATAGAAAATTGTACCTCAAAAACTCCTTTTTGGGTCCCTCTAAATTACTACCCCTCCCCATCATCTATATTGGTAGGTGCAGCCAAGATTTCTATTTTTATTAATATCAATTAATAAGTAATGATTTTCATTAATAATTTTCTTGCTTTTAAAAATATAGCTTTACTCTAATCAAGCATTCCCAAGCACTGCTTATTAGTTTTGCATGGTTTTGAACACATAAAATTTTACAGAATGTCCTTTTCTTTGACTGAATTATTTTATTCAATATTATGCTTATAAGAGTCATGCATGCATTTTTTATAGCGGTCATTTTCATGACTATATTACAATTTCTATATCCAATCTGTTGAAGGACACTTGAGTGGTTTGCAATTACATTAATAGTAATGTTATATGTATTTTCACACATTTCTTAGTGCACATGTGCACATATTTTTGTAGGTGATAGATTTATTGTATTCATGGCCCTGATTCTTTACCCCTCCCTATATCTATAGCCATCCCCACATAACTTTGTGGTGTCTCATTCTGAAGCTGAATTCAGTCATGTGACTTATTTTCACTACAGGGATTTTAGCAATAGTAGTATAACTAGGGCTTAAAAAGCACCTGTGTTATTCAGCTTCCTTGCTCTTGCTTCTGTGCTATCATCATGAGAATACTGCAAATTTAGTTTAAAATAAGATGACTATGGTCTCATTGCCTAACAGAGAGATAGCCATTGTCAAGATCATGGGTGAACCCTGCTAAGACCTAAAGATGAGCCCAGTTGAACCCAGCTACATTCCTGCCTTGTAAACTTATAAGTTAAATCAGTGTTTATTATATATCACTCAGGTTTTATGGTGGTTAATAAACATCTTTTATGGCAAGAGATAATTAATACAGAGTGGAATTGCCAAATTTGCTGTCCTATCAAAAATGTGTGAGAGCTCCAATTTCCTCATATCCTCATCAACATTTAAGATTGTCAATAATTTTAATTTTAGCCATTCTGGTGGATAATGGTGATATCTCATTTTTGTTTTAATTTTCATTTCCTTGATGACTTATGAGATTGAGCACATTTCTGTGTCTATAGGTCTTGTGGACATAGAATTTTGTGAGGTTCCTGCTCAATTTTTTTTATTGCATTATCTTTTTCTTATTTTTTCAGAATGTTAAAAATATGTTCTGTATATGGATATATTACATAGATATAGAGAGTGGATATGTGTATTGCAAATATTTTCTTCTAGTCATGGCTTGCCTTTTAAAGATCTTAATTTTCTAATGCACTTGTTGGGCTTTTCTATTAATATTATCTGAAAAGAATTGGAATATTTTTCAATTCTCTGCAAGAATACATTCAGATTGGTTTTATTTCTTTGTGTTTGTAGAATTTACTGGTAAAGATACCTATGCTTAGAATTTTTTTGCAGAAAAAATTTGAATTTCAGACCCAATTAAAAAAAGTCTACTCAGATTTTCTATTTCTTCTTGTGTCAATTTTTGTTAGTTGTTTTTGTTACAGGAATTTTAAAATTTCTTCTAATTTAAAAAATTTGTTGGTATAGCTTGTTCACAATGTCCTCTTATCATTTTATTACATGCAGGATCTGTAAGAGTGTCTTCTTTTTCTTTTCTGACATTGTTTATTTGTGCCTTCTTTTGTTTTTCTTGATCAGATCTACTAGGAATGGAACAGTTTTCCTGGAATAAGCTTTTTACTTTGTCAATCTTCTTAATATACATTTTCTTTTCCATTCAGTTCTACTTATCTTTATTAATTCTTTCTATCTTATTTAGGTTTAAATGTCTTTCATCACTATGAATAAGGTAAATTTTAGGGGAGATTGAGGGAAAAGCTGTAAAGTATATGGATGTATTATGAAAGGGATTCTACCAAATAGAAATGTTGGGACGCCTGGGTGGCTCAGTTGGTTAAGCGTCTGCCTTCAGCTCAGATCATGATCCTGGGGTCCTGGGATAGAGCTCCACATTGGGCTCCCTGCTCAGTGTGTGTGTGGGGTCTGCTTCTCCCTCTCTCTCTGCCTGCTGCTCTGCATGCTTGTACTCTCTATCTCTCTGTCAAATAAATAAATAAATAAAATATATATTTTTTTTAAAAAGAAATGTTCCTGTGTTTGGTTCTCCTCCTATCCATTTGAGGCTTAACATAAAAAGGGATATTCCAAGAATTAATTAACCTATGAATTATTTACTTAATGAGAAAATTAGAATTAAGGATTATTATTAAACTATTATACATTAACATTTTCAGAGAGAAATACAATTAAATAAGAAGCATTGGAAACATTTTTTTCCCCTAAAGAAGGAAAATATGACCTAAGAATCTGTCAGAGGCTGAGAAGTGGCTCAAGATGCCATCAGTTAAATACAGTTTCATACACATACACCTACCTCTGACTCTTCTATCCCACTTTCTCAGTGTGTTCAAAGAAATATGTCCAAATGGGTACACATCTAAACATCTATCTATTATACTGGCTTGTTTTCTTTGGTTTATAACTCAATGTTAACCCAGTCTTTACCTTTCTGACTCTCCCTAGAGTTGTTCTTTGTGCCTTATTTTAAAAGCTTATTAATAACTTATCCATCACCTTTCTGAAATGCCACCTTTTGGATTCTGAAGGTCATCAGTGATCCATCTGGATGTTTCATTTTAATAAAGTGTCCAGAATCTACTCCCATTCCTTCCCTTGGTGGCCTCAACACAAAGGGATGGGGAGACCAGTACAAGCAGAATACTGCTGTCATTATTGTAATTCCCAGCCCTCTTTCACTGGCTACCAGGTGACTAAGCTTTTCAGCTTCTCAACCAAAGATCCTTCCAGAAAACAATGCCAATGTGTAGAAACAAACAAACAAACAAAAAATCAAACATTGTGGATCCACAAACATTAAGATATTTGCTCAGACTATTACCACAATAAATGGGGAAATAAATACAAGATAGTTGATATACAGGACAAGTTTAACACCTTTAACCACATAATACAAGTTCTTTAGCTTATTGCTTCATCATTTATTGACTGTTGAAACTCTTCCCCATATGCTCTAAAGATGTCCTCTTAAGGGAGAGCAAGCTATTCCTTCTACTACTTTGTCCCTAACTTCTGTTTATTTGCATGGTGTTGTTCTCACTATTATGTTATTAACATTAAACGGGGGCCCATTTCTGAGGTAACCTAGAGTGTGAATGCTCAGTTTAGTCTCAGTTGTACTATCTTCATTTAGATGAATTCTAAATGTGTTTTAGCTTTTATTTCACATCATTATGTGGTCACTAATAAGGATGTGTGTGTGTGTGTGTGTGTGTGTGTGTGTGTGTATTTGCTGAATTGTATGCCTTTCCCTAAAATTATTGTAAAATCATTTTATTTCTATTAACTAGCTCTGATATATTTTTCTTACAATAAATATAATACCATGCCATACCATACCATACCATACCGTACCATGCCATTCCAAACGTCTTTTAATCAATACTATCCACTTAACAAATGGGTGAAGGTAAAGTTCTGGAAGAAGGTTAAGGAAGAATAGCAACAAGAGTACATATATAGGGTTAACCTTAAAAAGGAAGATGCTTATCTTTCTCTGAGACAGGAAGAAAGTTTCATTTGTTATTTTTGATGCTCTTGTTTGAGAGTCTCATCAGAATAGAACTGAATTGTGGCTGCAGGTTCCATTCATTTTAACTCCTACCCAAGATAGAGTGGAATCTGACCTTGTCAATTTTAGTAAAAACCTTTTCTATTCATGCAGTATTTTACACAGATGACCCCATGGAATACCCTTTGGGGGTACGTTGTGACTGTTGTCATACTTTCAACACAGAGTTACTATGTGAAAAATTTAGCAGCAACCCCTGACATCTTTGAAGACATCTAAACTTGTTACTATAAAAAGATCTGCATTTCAGGGCTCTTATGGAAGATTGCACCATAAAACATGTTTAATGACAATGGTAAAATAATGATGTTAAAAGGAATAGCTCATCAGGAAGATAATGAAATTCTGAAGTAAGTGAGAAACATATTATTTTCAGTTAGAACATGATTGGAATAATTTTTAACCAATAAAGAAGTTTGGGCCACCTCCAAGAAAAGTCATTGATTTATTTCCTTGTGGAATTGTGTAAAGATTCTCTCCCTTTTTCAAACTGGGCTAACAGCTACCATTCTTTTAATACTCTCTTTCTTTTCTTTCCTGAAATCTGACACAGTCAACTTTTCCAGATTCTTTACTGAAAGACAATCCTTTTACTCAGTTTGTCCAACATGAAATTGGAGTTAAAAGCTGTCTTAGAACTACAAGGACATGATTTATTTACTAAAGTGTTTCTTCCACTTGGGTACCTTGAACCAGAAAAAAAGAGGACAAGACTTTTGCTGATTGGATTGAGATGCACTGACTTCTTCAGGTATCTGGCTGGATTCCTCAGGGGAAAGTCTGGGAGTTGCTAAACCAGAAAGGTTATAGTGGTGCTTGAAGGGAACATGAAAGGCTATGACATGGCTGACATTCTCAACATTTTCAGCAACTGTTTCATGGCTGAAGATAAACTCCTCTTCATTTTCTCAAGATCTGGCCATGTTTCCATGACCTCATTTCCCTGAATGACATCATTTTCTCCCCATCACTCAGGCACAAGGACTCTAATGATTACTAAGAGCTGTGGATTCTACCTCTCTAACTTCCATCGCTTCACCTTTATTTCCATTAGAACTGCTTTAGAATTTGAAGGTTGCATAACCTCATCCCTGAACTGTACTTCTAACTCTATGTCTGTCTATATTAATCACTCCCAGTTGGTGTGTCTTTGACATCTCCTCATGCCAATACGTCTTCCACACTGCCACCTTATAATTTTTCTTATTGTTTTTGTGCTCTGCTTAAAAACTTCCAGTGCCTCTCTATTGCTAACAGAATAAAGTTAAAAACCCCTTAGCAAGTGCTCAAAGCTCTTTGTAATCTGGCTTCATTTTAACAGTGTGCTCATTTTTAATCTCCCAAATTGTCCACTTTCCTGCACTAGATTATTGTTAAAGCTTGAACTTTTTTTTCTTCCACAAAGAAAAGTCTTATCTCTCTTTAAATTATACACATCTCAAAAGTTTCCATTCAGATGTCACCTTCTCTATAGGAAACAGTCTTTAATTCTTCTGGTTGAACATAATCTCCCTCTCCATGTTTCTCTCAGAGCTCTTTGAAGTGCCATTACAGCAGTGCTTCTCAGACTTCACTGTGTATCAGATCCCCTGGGATCTTGTTAAAATGCAGATTCAGATTCAGTAATTCTGAAATGAATCTGAGATTCTACATTTCTAATAAGCTCCCAGTGGATACCCATGCTGCTGGAACTTGGACTTACTTTGAGGAACTCCAGTGTTTATAGAGGTGCAGCTCTGGTCACGATTTTGCCTGTATTGGAGTCTGCTGGAAGCACAGCTTCCTTCCCATAAGGACTGTCTCTTTCAAAGCCGACTCTTGGTTATATCTATATCTCACACACTTCCTACTCTGATGCCTTGCTGGCAATTCTGGTGAAAGATTCAGCCAATGAAGCCATTGAAAAAAATTCCACATCAAAGTCAAGAGTGTGGTTCATCTGAAAATTATTTCCCATTGTCTTCAATGGTAGAGGATTCTCTAATAGTGCAGAGAGCTTTGACTTGCTGAGTTGGCACTCTTATTCATCATCTGATTTATTGCCCTATCATTCAAGAGACATGTAAAGGAACTCCTTTGTCTTACAGTACCACTGTTTGATCCCCTGAGGGATTTCGTATGCTGGCCTGATGCCCCCGTTACTGTTTCTGTTTGTCTCTACATTGAATGCCTCAGGTAGCATTGCAAATGGCAAGATTTTATTCTTTTTGATGGATGAGTCATATTCCATTGTATATATACCACATCTTTTTATCCATTCATTTTTAATCCACTAAAAAAGTTCTTTGGGAATTATCTTTAAATTAAAAAATGTAAATGACATAAATATTAGAATCATAAGAATGGTAATAATGGCATTGCAAATAGCAAAATTTATGAGAAACTAGGTAAAATGGTGTAAAGATACTAAATTACACATAATGACTCCATAAATCATATAAAGTTAAAATTTGGTATTGTCATAACTTGCATATTTTTAAACTTAGAAGATATTTTACATAATATATTGTTGGTAATATTAAAATTGTATTAAAATTTTGCTGGTAATATGCACTTACAGAAATTTTAGTAATACTGTCAATCATTTTTATTTTGTTAAATTCAAGTAAACTTATATTTAATATATTTTAATAAAAAGTAAGATAATTCTGTATGTATATAAAAAAAAGATTATATCCCAAATGGCTGAGTCTACTGGAATTTCAATGTCTGGATCTGTGAGTGTGGCAGGATGCTACTACAATGGTTCCCATGATCCCCACCTCCTGTTTATTCATGTCCTTATGTAATCCTCTCCCTTTGGGTGTGTCTGGACCTAGGGACTTGCTTCTAATGAATAAATATGGCAAATGTGAATGGGTACAACTTCTGACATTAGGAAGAATGTTGTCATTTCTATCTTGCTTGCAAACTTTCTCTCTTTCTTTGACTTTTTTACTTGCACACTTTGATGAAGCAAACTGCTGTGTTGGGCAGGGCCCAGGGCAAGGAATTGAGGGTAGTCTCTTACTGACAGCCAGTGAAACTGAAGCCTTCAGTCCAACAACCAGTGAGGTATCGAATCCTGCCAACACCCACAAGAGTGAGTTTGGCATTGGATCTTTACGTAGCCAAGCTATAAGATGAAGGCAGCTGTTTCTCACCTTGGCTGCAGCCTTGT
>ML099823.1:10987-23396 GCA_003697995.1 Taxidea taxus jeffersonii | reverse complement strand
AAATAAGTCAGTCAGAGAAAGACAAATACCATATGATTTTATTCATATCTAGAATTTAAGAAACAAAACAAATCAGTAAAGGGAAAAAGAGAAAGAGGAAAACCAAGAAACAGTCTGTTAACTACAGAGAACAAACTGATGGCTACCAGAGAGGAGGGGGTTAGGAGGATGGGTGAAATAGGTGATGAGAATTAAGAGGAGGTCACTTTTTGCAATGAGCACCAGGTATTATATGTAAGTGTTGAATCACTAAATTGCACACCCGAAACTAATATTACACTAGATGTTAACTAACTGGAGTTTATTTTTTTTTAAGATTTTATTTATTTATTTGACAGACAGAGATCACAAGTAGGCAGAGAGGCAGGCAGAGAGAGAGGGAGGGGAAGCAGGCTCCCTGCCGAACAGAGAGCCCGATGTGGGACTCAATCCCAGGACCCTGAGATCATGACCTGAGCCCAAGGCAGAGGCTTTAACCCACTGAGCCACCCAGGCGCCCTGGAGTTTAAATAAAAACTTAAAAAAAATCACCAACATTTTAATGAAAATAGGAATTTGGTTAACAGTGGTAAAGGGCTTCATGTTTGATGTCTTAATCTAGAACTCAAGAAAATAAAATCACTATTTCAGATGTTTTCTCACCTTAAATAATTTGCTTATTAATAACACAATAAACTCAATAGGGGATTGGTGTCAGCTTTTACAAAAGAGCAGTGATGGGGAAATAATAAAAATAAGTAATACAGTTACCATTTTGATCACTCCTCATCTCCCCATATATTGAGAGGTTGACTGTAATTTCTGACATTCACACACAAACACTTCAACAGATTTCGTGCACCTCTTTTCTTAATCTAATGCCCTTTACCTAAAATTATAATTGTAGATCCCATTAACCAACTATCCTATTGTTATGATTTATGTTCATTTTTAAAAGATATCTTTAAACATCTCCAAATCAATCTTTCTCAATAACAATCATTTTGTTTTCTTGAACAATTTCAATTACTTAATAACAAACTGTGATATTTTTATATTTTTCCATAACCAATCCATATATTCTGTCACCTCACTTTGTGAGAATTTGTGAGATCTTTTTTTACATGAGACACCACATGTGAGGTCACTTGTAATAAATGATTCCTACAAAGTATCATTCTGTATATCTGACAACTGACGCAAAGCAGGTGTGGTTCTCTTTAGCTGGATTTTTGTTTACTTTTTTTCCCTACTTCCTGCTTCTTTAAAACATGGGACCTATCTGTGGCTCTTGGAGACATGAACACAAACAATTTGTACAAGAGGTTATTTTTTTTCTACAAAGGGGTAAAATGTATTCTCTATTCTTGCATTTCCAATAATTTCAAATGTATCTGTATCATATCATCTAGGAAATGGAGCCTCACATTTATAGCATATGCCATAGTCTCTAGCATAAAATCTTTGAAAAGGTGTCAAAAAATCAATGTCAGAAAGATGCTCATTGACTGGTTTCGAAGGCCAAAGAGAGAAAGAAAAGAAAAAAAAAGGATAAACTTCATTATTTTTAGAATTTTGATCTTCATATGTAGAATAAACAAAATGACTGATATTTCCCAGAACAGTTCTATTTTCTAATTTTCTTAGCTTTTTCTGGTAAGTACACAGTTGTCAGGCTCCGTACCTTAAGCTTTAGTTTTAAACATTGTATATCAATCAGTATAACTGTGGCTTAGGTAGCATGGTATTTTCAGTTTCAGCACCTTGATATGTAACTTCTGGTGCTTAGACCACTAAATGAATATAAAACCAACTCTTTTGGGGTCAGATTTTCACCACAAGTAGGGTATTTATTTATTTATTTAGCCATCTTTCTTCTCTCTTTTAGGTGGAGTCTTCAGAAAATGAAGCATGCAACTTTTTCTCATCCTAGCTTCCCTAAAACCTGACAGGAAGAAAAAGACAGCAGAAGAACTCAGGTATTGGGTAGTTTTTGTCCTGCTATGAGATAGGAAGAGAAAAATGCAATTACAAAGTCAAAGAGCCTATTTGTTGGAGGCACAGAGAATGTTGTCTAGGTTCTAAAAAGCTTTCAAGATCTTAGGTGTCTAAGCACATTAAGAAGGTTCACCTGGAGCAGCCATGGCCAGCACTGACCATGCTGAGGCCCATCTGACCCCTCTGTTCCTTCTAATGCACTTTCTCTTCATTGGTGCACAGAAGAGGGTGGGTGGAAGCAGGGAGAAGAACCTGCTCCGCTCTGGGGTACCACCTTCCCTAGTAAGGTTCCAATGCTCGGCCACTGAGTAAGTGTTAAACAATTTTCTGAGGATCGCAGAAATTTTATGATGTTTTTCCACTTCCTAGAACACAGAGAGCTTTGACTTTATGACATCCAGCCTGTCCAGTATAACAAAGGCAGGATCTATTTAACACATGAAGAAAAAGCTGCTCTATCACAGGCCTACACCAAAGTAGATGAAACAGTAATTAAATAACAGGTGTTATGTAAAATTAAACAGGACATGCATACCTCTCTTAACATGACCTCAGCTCACTGCTGCCTGGGGGCTCATAAAAGCTGCATCAGAAATAGGGAGAAGATTCCCTGGTTCAAACACAACTGTAGAGCCTCCAAAGAAACCTTAAGTACATTTTAAGCAACAGGATCTGCGTCAGCAGAAAATAATAGCTTCATCCGACATTATTTATTTTTATCAAATGAAACCTAGTTACTGTGACCTCCTAACTACCCACAGTCACTTTGACAGAGTCATGTGAGGTGTATTCCCTTTCTCCTCAAAAGCAGTCAGCTCTCATCCATGTCAAAGCATACATTGTTCTCGTAGTAATATGAAAGCCTATTCAGGCATAGTGACTCACAGTGGTCATACTCCATCATACTCCATTATGCCAGCACTTTACTTAATCATTGTCAGCCAGGTCCACCCATTTTTGCTCTTGTCCTGCTACCTTCACACCCACAAATGAAATGTAGCAGATGCAAGCATGCCATTAATGACGGTCAATTTTTTTCTTACTTTGCACAGATGGCTGAGTTATGTTTATTCATGAGAAAGCCTCAAATTTCAGATTTTTTTTACTGGCATAAGAATTCTTTTATCATAAAATTCTTAATCATCAAATTACCTCTTATTTATTCATCAATGTAACCTGTGGTTGTTTCCAAAAAACTTCTAAAATAGATTTGAGTGGAAAGTGTTAATGTTCCTTTTCTCTAGACTTAGCTATTGTTTTAAGATCATCTTCCTACTTATCAGAAATAAGGAATCTAAGTATACAATACAGTATTATTAATTATAGTCACATTGCTGTACATTAGAACTCCAAAAGATATTCTTTGACAAAAACCTCCCACTTTTTCCCACCCCCCACCCACCCCACGAGGCAACCACCATTGCACTCTCTGTTTTTAGAAGTTTAAATTAGACTACTTTTGATTTCACATATAAATTAAAACATGCAGTATTTGTCTTTCTGTATCTGGCTTATTTCACTTAGCGTAATATCTTCAAGGTTCATCAGTGCTACAAATAACAGAATAGATCTTAAATGTCTTAACCACACACACACACACACACACACACACACATACACAGAAAAAACTATCTATGGGAAGTGATGACTATGTTAATTATCTTAACTGTCATCATTTCACAGTGTATATGTATATCAAAACATAAGATTGTACATTTTAAATATATGCAGTTTTATTTTTTTAAAGAATTTTCTCTAAAGCATGTGTTTATTTTATATTTGCAAAACGAGAGTTTCAGCCTGTGTCTACACAACCAAATACAAATAGGAAAGTGTATAGAAGTAGTTTATATTTTTGTTAGCATTTATTCAGTATTTAGTGTGCTTCCCAGAGTTCTAAGAAATTTATATGATTAGCTTACCTTCTGAGTTAGGTGTTAATATCATTCTAATTTTAAAGATAAGGAAACTGAGGATTACAGGGGTTAAGTTGATTTAAGACTGAATTCTGTTCAATACACCTAATTTTGAATTGTAACAGTAAAATTTACTTGCTAGGTGACTTTGGGGAAACTATATAAACTCTGAACTTTAGTTTTCCTTCTCTGTAAATACTGCTACAGAAAAAAATAACATCTGCAATATGTCTGGCATACAACAAGCACTCAACACATGATAAATATAATGGTCAGAATACCTACAGAGAGGGGTATAGTGGGAGAGACATTTTATGCTAGTGGCTCTGCATTTATCTACACCACATCTATTACCACCTAAAATCAACCAACCCCCTTTAGAGCTAGCACTGAATAAATCTGTTTTCAAGTTTCAAATGTACCCATTTATCTCATATACTTCATGATCAGGAAGTGAAGTCAGTGCCTTGTTCACTTCTCTAGATATGGCTTCCAGAAAATTATATTCTATATTAAAAATAAAGTAAGCCTACAAAATTTTCCACTACTCCTTCAAGGCATATGCTACCAAGTTACACCACCTTCACCTGTTCATTTGTTTTTTAAAGATTTTATTTATTTATTTGACAGAGATCACAAGCAGGCAGAGAGGCAGGAAGGGAAGCAGGCTCCCTGCCGAGCAGAGAGCCCAATGCAGGGCTCGATCCCAGGACCCTGGGATCATGACCTGAGCCAAAGGCAGCGGCTTTAACCCACTGAGCCACCCAGGTGCCCCCATCTGTTTTTAATACAGTTCCATATTGTTCTTATGGTTATGAATTTTATTTTCTAGAGTATGTTGCTTAATATCTTCCTTATCATTCTCTTCCATTATTATAAGAACCTGGGATTTTCTAAAGCCTTCGCTACCAACAATTTTGCCTAGTCATCTTTTTTTTTTTTTTAAGATTTTATTTATTTGAGAGAGAGAGCAGGGGGGAGTGGCAGAGGGAGAGGGAGAAGAAGACTCCCAACTGAGCAGGGAGCCTCACACAGGGCGCTATCCCAGGATCCTGGGATCACGACCTAAGCTGAAGGCAGACACTTAACCAACTGAGCCACCCAGGTGCCCCTTGCCTATCCATCTTTAATGACATTCTAATCTACCCTACTTCTTTAAAAAATTGTCACATTCTGACTCCACTTTTGAAACCGATAACTCTCATATCCCCCTCATTAATCATAGCATCCAATCCTTTATGTGAAAAACTACTGAAATTCATTGAGATCTTGAATTTATTTTGGCCCCTATTACACTGAACCACGTAGCCTGTTCTCAGCTCTATGTGCTTCCATACTCCTCATACATTTATGACCATCACCACTGTCACTTTCTTGTAAACACCCTTAACTCTCTGAAACTTATGTTCCACCCCCACAGCCCTATCTCACAATCCCAAAATGAGTGTTGGCTGAGAAATTAGAATGGACAGACTGTTTTCACTATAAATTCATGATCGCTAGCCTACAAGGGAATCCTTAGAGCTGCCAGGCCACCTTCCTAGGTTTTTCTAGACATCTGGATCTTTCATAGTCCTTACCAACTATTTAATAACTTTGGTATCTTCCTCAGACCTCCACACTCCCCTCTCTTCCCTCAGTCTCAATATATCATCCTCACTTCATAACTCACAGAGAAAACAAAGCCCTTGGATTCGCTTCTTCCTCAATTCCCTGCTACCAATCTCCAAGTCTGCCTCCACTGTACCAATCTACTCCTTCACCTGTATTATTAAGAGTGAAGAGGTTCCCCTCCACTTCTCAGAACTACTTCCTTAGTGTGTGTTCAATATTTCTTTGCTATTTCCTCAGAGATCTTTTCCCTTTGATTATACACTTATGATATTTTCTTCTCCATAATCACTTCCAAAGTAAAAGAAAACAAAAACTCTCTTTAAGCTCTCTGTTATCTTTCCAGTCATATTTCTACTAGATTTTCCAGTCAAATGTCTAAGAAAAAATTTTTACTTAACAGAGTCCCCTTACTTCCTGAACCATCTTTCAAGCTTTACTCCTAATTCCAAATGAGTGTCCAATGCCCAGCAACACAAAAGTCACTCTGAATTTCTTATATTTTAAAATTATATATATTTTTAAAATATTTTATGTTATATATTTAAATATTTAAATAAAATACTTGAATATGTATATTTCAATCCTGGTCTAATATAACTTTCCATGAACATTTGACAGACCTGCTTACTTTAACCTCACTGAAAACCTCTACCTGTTGCCTCTATTCTCTTTAGTCATTTCATTTCTATCTTTTCCTTCACCAAACACCTAAATGTCAGTGATTCTCTGTCCCGAGCCCTCCTCTTTTCTCAATCTATATTATCTCCTTACGTAATCGCATCCTTCCCTAACAAGTGACTGGAAACTAGATGCCACAAATAGCAAGTGGCTGTAGGCTCTAGCTTCTATGGTTGAAGGGTAAGAATCAAAGTCCAAAAGCTAAAAGCTGCTACTGCAGAGGGATTTGAGCAGAGAAGAGCAGTGCATTTTTAGAATGGCCCACTACTGTGAGATATTTGCATTTTTTAAATCTTTTCCTGAACACTAAATGTGATTTCATATTTCAGTTTACTAGGTGAAAGCTCTACATCTACTTTTTGGATAATATTTTTAAAAATCCCCAAACAGTTGATAATGCTTCAAAGCCATTTAACATTAGACCTTGTCCTGGGGATAAAGGTATCTTATTACACTCAATAACAAAAGTACATAGAGATCATCAAATACCTAAGGATTATCATAACTGTACAGCTTTCTGACTTGCAAATTTTGAAAAACTGCATAAAACCTTAACAATAAATTTAACTGCTGTGTGTGTATATATATGCAGTTGGAGGAAAATAAGAACAAAACAAGCACTTTTCAAGCTTTCTTATTTAAAATTATTTTCTTATCCCAAATTCTTGATTTAACACATCTATCTTTTTTTTCAAACTAATGAATGGCTCAGATACTAAGATAAACCAATAGCTTTGGAAATAATTATATAACATCAAATGACTCCCATTATTCAAGAAAGGAAAAATGCATTTCAAAATTAATATACAGGGGTGCCTGAGTGGCTCTGTGGGTTAAAGCCTCTACCTTTGGCTCAGGTCATGATCCCAGGGTCCTGGGACTGAGTCCCACATCAGGCTCTCTGCTCAGCAGGGAGCCTGCTTCCTTTCCTCTCTCTCTGCCTGCCTCTCTGCCTACTTGTGATCTCTGTCAAAAAATAAATAAAATCTTTTAAAATAAATAAATAAATAAAAATAAAAATAATATACAACTGGGGACATTTTTCCACACTGAATTCCAGAAACATGCCTGTGTCCAAATAAAAGGAAAATGGCAGTTTGAGTTCAACAAAAATGTCTAGTAAACTGACTTTACTTTTGCTTATAATTATGAAATAAGAAAGCTGAAGGGACTCCATTTTAAAAAAGCTCTATCTCTGCTGATTTTCCTCTAGGCCCCATTTCTGAATAAGCCAAAGAACCTATGTTTCCACTTAAAGAGGAAATCCGGAAAGTGAATCATTCTTTAAGCTTTGTCCTGGACTCCAAATACCTGATAACATCTAAGAAGAGTCAGGTCCCAAACATGATCTAGGACATTTGGTTCAAACAAACCTTAGCTGATGATGGCATCAATACTCTTTACCTGCAGGGATTTATGGAATAACATCTTTTATTCACCTGACATTCACCTCTGACTGGACCCAACCCTGAATTCTTGAAGGAACAAGTATCTTACATCTCTTTCCAATATAAACACCCAAAGCTTGAACGATTCTGGGACTCATTCTCCTTTCTTTCCTGAGTCTCCCAGACATTCTTTCTGCTATATTCTGTCATTCATGCTATTCAATAAACACCGCTTTCACTTTCTCCAGCTCGCATTCAATTTCTATGTTGTGTTAAGGCTCATCCTGCAGGACATCCCTCCAGGTCCTCAGACCCAGACAGCCTGCATCAATTAAGCTACTGTATTTTTGCTGAAAGAAGCTGCATATGCTGTGAATATCTTTTCATACAATATATATATATATATATATGACTTAAAAAGAGCATGCATTCTATTGTTTTCAATTCTAATCTTAACTTCTACTATTTTTTACCAGTGTGAGACACTTGATCAAAGGGTATTAAGATATTAAAGTTTGAAGCATGCATTTAAGTCATCCATCTTCACCTCTTCTCCAACATCTGTAACAACTCATCTCAGCTTGGGCATTTTCAGTGAGGATCTCTACATTTATCAATTGCCTACATTTGTCAATTGCCCATTATGGGCCAGTAAGTTTGCTGAGAGAGTTCACATGGGTTAAATTAACTGATTTTCTAAACAATTTTAATTTCACAAATGACAAATCACCGCAAAGGGCCCAGAAAAATATTATCCACCTAACATTATAGTGCATTTACTAAGATGTTATGTCATCATGACCTCATCCTGGGCCCATGTCACTCCCTTCTTAAATCAACATTACTTCTGCAATACCACATAGTGTTTCTGAATAGTCTGAATTGTTCAAGTTTATACTAGAATTGTGTCAAGTATGCTTTTAGATGACTACTACCTATTGACCTAGTTCTCTATTATGAAGCAACATAAAGCATTATTGTCTTTTAAATCATCATAGCCAAGAATAACAAACATTTTAACCATTTCTTGAAAGGTTATTTTGTGTCTGCACATTGCTATGCTCTATATAATTAAGACTGCCTGGGTTGTGTTTCATTAACCCATTTATCCAAATTGTCATATTATTTATACTTCCATTTTGTCAAACTTTCTGAAATAATCATGTTTCATGCTTTCAATATTCTTTTTAAATTCACTTCCTTCTTAACCAATTGCAGATGTTAAGAACAAGACAAGAGACCCAAAACAGAGTTGTATCACCAAACCAAGACTTCAGGTCCAAAATGGAATCTTAAACTAGTCATTCAGGAATGGCCTGATCAACACTAGTCAGGTAATCTGTCTGATAGGCCCTTATCATCCTCTAAGAAAATTCCCTTGCAACAACCAGCCCTTTTTTTTTTTTCTTTTTTCTTTTTTTTTTTTTTTGCCAACATAACTTCCTTGTTTTCTCTCTCTTCTGCCTACATAAGTCTTATGTTTTTTATAGGTCTTTGGAGCTCCTTTCTATCTGCTAGATTGGGTGCTGCCAGATTCAAATAGATTTTTGCTCAAATAAACTCCTAAAATTTTAATATGCTTCAGTTTATCTTTCAATATAATCTAACATCTACTTTCATGAATTTCCTGAAATTATCAAATTTATCACTGATGTCCCAAATCAATCAGTTCAATAATTCATTTTTATTATGTACTTTTGTTGAAATTTTAAAATACTCATATTTATTTGTTTATTTTAAAGTGGTTTCTGACCATCCTTAGACAATGAACAGATGGAAAGGTAGCATACCTCCCGTGGAGTATTCAGGAAGGAAGGATACAGTAATGACCATTATACCAATGAAGTGTCCTCAAATCAAGAACTGCCTGGGAGTGGCACTGATTCATATGTAATATCAGTCTCTAAATTTCCTAAAGATCAGAATCACGCTACATTCCTTTATCCTATACATGACAAGTATTTGCTAAATATTTGTCAATCAATTAATTTTTCTCTTTTTAGAATCATGTTGGTTTAATTTTTACTACATTAAAGTCAGATATATTAAACCAAAATTTACTCTATACCCAAACTAGATATTCTTCTAAATATCAGCATAAGATAAAAGATAATGCTGATTTGCTAAGAGTGATATAGGAAGAAAAGTCCCTTTTTTTTTTAAGATTTTATTTATTTATTTGACAGACAGAAATCACAGGTAGGCAGAAAGGCAGGCAGAGAGAGGGAAGCAGGCTCCCCACTGAGCAGAGAGCCCAATGCGGGGCTCGATCTCAGGACCCTGGGATCATAACCCCAGCTGAAGGCAGAGGCTTAACCCACCCCACCCAGGTGCCCCGAAAAGTCCCTTTTTTATAGGCTCTCTCTTCATCCTCTGCTTTATATTATACTTTTCCCAAAGCAAGTAAATTTCTAAAGGTATGAGGCATTGCTTGTTTCCTCACTCCTAGAAGTCCCTTGAAGTTCATGAGTAGAATATTTGATAATTATGCAGATGGACATGGATATATAGCACTCAATTTGTGCCCTAATCTGTTTCCAATTTCTTAACGCAGTCACTGCCCAGTACATTATATTATACAGAATTACTACAGCATCTAGTGCTTACAGACTCATAGACTTAGGGCATTTTTCTGTACCATTTATTAAGGGTGAAAGTAATTAGGAGACAGAACTGGTAAAATGGTTATTGTCTCTCTGGTTAAATATTGAGAGTTTTCTGAGATGAATGCAAAACAAACCCTTGAGAAATAATCCAGGTGATATATTTGGTACATACTTGCTATAAGTGATGAAATTGGCTTTTCTGGACCAAGCCTAAATCCTGATGGGCTACAGGATGTCCTCAAATCTCAATGTGTGTTCATCTGTTTCAACCTGCTATAAACACATACATGCATTTTCCTTTCATGCAATTAACGTTGGCATAGAAATATAGTTCCCATTTTATTTTCACAATGCCATCTTTAAAAGCCAGTGTTTCCCACTTTGGGGCACTTAAAAAAGTCATGTCATTCTAAGAGAAAATGTAGGTAGTTTTTTAACATTAGTAGCCTTCCTTATTGGAGAAATGAAGTATTCCAATTAATGAAGCATTGTTGATATCTCTGAGTTTCAGCATGGAATCCAGGAAATATCAACGATTTATGTCTTGGCTGTCTGACTTTACTACAACAGATGTCATTATGGTATGTGATGGTATGGAATAAATTCTCCTAAAAGTGAAACAACACATATATTTCAGGAATCATAAAGAAAACACAGCATTGGTATCTAACACTGAGCTGAAGAATATGTTAACTGCAGGATTTTGTTAAAGTATAAAAAATATTTGAGAAACACTTTCAGAATGATGGAATAAGTACCTCCAAAATAATCTGCCTTTCCATAAAAATATCAAGAACACTGTCAAGCACTGTCTGCATCAACTTTTCAAACTCTGGAAATTAACCAGCCTTATAATATTTCAAGAACTCTTTGTGCAAGGAAAATAGCTTTACCTCAGAAGTAACAGAGCTCAGTGGTACTTTAACTTGTGCTATGCCCACTCACTCTCTCCCATCTCCATTGTAGCCTTGAAGATTAATATCCTTTCATCTGTGAGTAGTAGCAGCCTAGCAACTAGTATTTCCCCCAGCTTAGAGGAAACACAATGTGTTTGGGGTCTCCAAAAAGTGCCAACCCAGAAAAATGTTTATTATCTGACATATATGGCAGCTCCCTAGAAAAGCCTTATTACTTACCATTTGTCTCGACTCAACTTGACTTTTTTTTTCAAGCTGACATGGGGAATTTATTTTGTAGAAAAGCAACATCTAGAGAATGCCACAGACAGCCCTAGTATGTCTAAAGTACTACATACAAAAATGATAATTGCTCATAATAACAACACTGAAGCACTGAAAGATACCAAAGTACTTTCTGAATCCAAGGAGTCAAATTACACTCAGTGTGGTTTTAATGTCCTTGCCTATCTCAAAGCTCTAATATGCTGACATTTGGTAAATCAGATAACTAGAACATTCAATACCCAAGTTTCTGGCCATACATAGACTTACTCATATTCATCTGGTATAACTCCACACAAATATTTGAACATTCCAATTTCTTGGTTAAGGTATATATTGTTTGAATTCATTACTTACTCAGTAAAAAAAACAAAAAACAACACACACAAAAATATGTTATATCCAGAGTAATTGTTGAAATAAAATTAGAGACAATTGTTTAACAGGGCAGATGCCCAAGTGCCCAAGTTGGTGGAGTTGGTGAAAACAGTTGGAATATAAGAAGTTAACAAAAAATTTTAAAGGTCTGGAGAATGAAATGTCCATAGAGGACTTTGAAAGTCTCTGACATATTCCCAAGATCTAGGAGTCTGCACAAAAGTATAGAACGATGCAAATGTCCGAAAAAGACTTCAAAATATCCTAATCTGTCATCTTCTATTAACCTTCACAAGGAAAAAATGAAGATTAGGGCAGGATTGTACGCTGTCAAAGTATTGAAAATGTGCCCCCAAACATTCACAGACCTTTGCTGCAAGGGCCGGTAGATTTTATTGGTTCAAAGAATTAAAAGAAATCCATATCTAATCATTAAATGAATACGAAGCTAAATCAGCAGAGACATCAGTTGGCCACATACAAATACAAACTTCAAGAATTATTCCAAGAAAGTCACATAGCAATAACACAAACCAAAAATTCTGGAAGTGGAGAATCGAATCTATAGATTTGTTACATTATATTCTTTTAAGAGTCCAGTTTTAAACAAAAATGATTCTGAAATGCACAAGGAAACAGAAAAGCATGTCTCATAGCCAGGGGGAAAAAAA
>RCUC01121473.1:0-24605 GCA_003697995.1 Taxidea taxus jeffersonii | reverse complement strand
TTTTTTTTTTTTTTTAGATTTTATTTATTTATTTGACAGCATAAGCAAGGGGAGCAGTAGGCAGAGGGAGAGGGAGAAGCAGGCTCCCTAAGAGCAGGGAGCCTAATGGAGGCTCGATCCCAGGACCCTGGGATCATGACTTGAGCCGAACGAAGGCAGGCACTTAACCCATTGAGCCACCCAGGTGCCCCCTTAGGCTGGATTTTTAAAAAGAGGACCCAAAATAAAGAATCAAACTGCAGACTCTTAGGGAGTACCTTGAAACATCCAAGCACACTCCCATGCAGAATCAGTGCTGGAAGAGATCATCAAGAAAACATGACTGCCAGTTGACTCTCAAGCTGGACCTAGGCAATTATAAGTTCCTCGACCCCTCCTCTGTCAGAATATCCCCACAGCGGGAGCCTTGAGAGAGCAATGTTGCTGAGACCATCTGGACATTGTATGTGACTGAACCTATTGAAGGCTTCTATATAAACTTTTAAGATTCTAGTGGACAAGTGCAGAGATCAGCTTGTCTTGCAGCTGCCCAGGATGAGTCTCATATGTCAGTCCGCTTGCTTATTAAACCCACCACCTATCAATCTGGAGTGGTCTGCTTCTTTCTTCCATCCTCTCTTGCCCTCTGTGTACAAGGACCAGTTTCAGGTTTCATTCAGGGAGCTGCCCAGATTGTGAACCAAAAGTCATTTTTATTCAGTAAATATGAATTTAGTGTCTCCCATGATCAGGGATGGTTCTAGGTATAAGGGATCAACCAGTGAACAAAACAAAGGGATGCCCTAGAGTTTAGATTCCTGTGTGTTTTGGGATAGAATGGTGTAAGTTATAAATAAATGTGTAACAATAAAGTCAGCAAGTCAGTAAATAAATCTGTAACATCTAGTGATGATAAGTGCTATGAAGAAAAATAAAACAAAGTAAGGGGACTACAGTGGAGGGAAGGGAATGCTATTTTAGATAAGGTTGTCCAGGGAAACAGCAAAGACCTAAAGGAAGAGAAGAATTAGGGAAAGTGAACCAGACAGAGGGACAGCCAGTTCAAAGGTTCTGGGGCAGAAAGCCAGCAGGGCTGAATCAGATGATGAAAAATGGTGAGAAGTAAGGTTAGGGGGCACCTGGGTGGCTCAGAGGCTTAAGCCTCTGCCTTCGGCTCAGGTCATGATCTCAGGGTCCTGGGATCGAGCCCCGCATCGGGCTCTCTGCTCAGCAGGGAGCCTGCTTCCTCCTCTCTCTCTGCCTACTTGTGATCTCTCTGTCTAAGAAATAAATAAAATCTTAAAAAAAAAAAAAAAGAAGGTCAGAAAGGAGGTCAGGGCCAGATCAAAGAATGTGTTGGAGGTCTTGGGGAAAAGCCTTGGATTTTACTTAGAAAACCACAGGAGGGTTGTTTTGTTTTTTAAGATTTTATTTATTTGACAGAGAGAGAGCACACACGCACAAGCACACAGGGGGAGCAGCAGGCAGAGGGAGAGGGAGAAGCAGATGCCTCATTAAGCAGAGAGCCCAATACAGGGCTCAATACCAGGACCCAGGATCATGACCTGAGTTGAAGGCAGATGCTTAACTGACGGAGCCACCGAGGGGCCCCTACACAGGAGATGTCTTAAGTACAGACATGAAATAACTTTCATTTTTACAAGATCATTCTGGCTGCTCTGTGGAAATTTTACTGTTGGTGGGCAGGGCTGGCATCAGGGAAACCAATTAGGAAACTACTGCAATAATCCAGGTGAGATGATGGTGCCCTCAGAGACCAGGGTGATTTCCAAATCTGTTTTGAAAACTGAAGGTATTTGCTGATGAACTGGTCAGGGGATGCGCGAGAAAGAATGGTGTCATACACTGAAGTGGGTAGACAGGCGCGAGCTGTGGGAGGGCTGGAGCGGACTTGGCATTTGGACATATTAAGTTTATTAGGCGTCAAGAAGATATGTTGAGTAGGAAGTTGGAGATGTATGTCTGGAGTTTGTGGGAAACAATGGGGTTGGGGATACTGGAGACTTTGGTAGGGCTCATTGGCATAAAAATGGTCTTCAAGGTCACAGGACTGCATGAACCTTAATATTAAGAGTATGAATGTAGCTGAGGCACTTGGCTGGCTCAGTCGATGGAGCATGGGACTCTTCATCTTGGGGTTGTGGGTCCGAGCCCCATGTTGGGTGTAAAGGTTACTTAAAAATAAAATCTTAAAAAAAAAAAAAAAGAGTATGAATGTAATTTATTGAGAGGTCACACTTTGCTTTTCTCATCATTGTGTCCCTACCCCCCAGGGGTGACCTTGTGAGCACGCACATACACACACACTCACACAGGGGTGCAAAAGAACAGCTTAGGGGGCACCTGGGTGGCTCAGTGGGTTAAGCCTCTGCCTTCGGCTCAGGTCATGATCCCAGGGTCCTGGGATCGAGCCCCATATCGGACTCTGCTCAGCAGGGAGCCTGCTTCCCCCTCTCTCTGCCTGCCTCTCTGCCTACTTGTGACCTCTATCAAATTAATAAATAAAATCTTAAAAAAAAAAAAAGAACAGCTTGGGGGACAGGAGCTGGGCTCTGAGAGCAGGTCCTATGTCCCAGAGATTCATGCCGCATGGCCCTTTCCCCTTCTGTGGCCTTTCTGGATCCTGAAGGGACAGCAGAACCATCTGGGCTGGCAAGGCAGGGGGATAGGTAGGGATAAGCCGGCTGAGGTCCCGTCCCAGGAGCAGAAGCAGCCAGCAGCCCAATGGCCCAGCGCAGACCACTACCTGGAAGTAGCAGCAGGCCAAGATGGGGTGCCTCCTTCTGGCCCCCTCAGGTTCCACACAAAACCCCAGCAGTTTCCTCTCTATTCCAGCTTCCCAAGTTCTCTGCAGCCAGGTCACTGCCCTCTCCAAATGGTCACTTCCCTCCCCATCTCCTAGTCCCTCCCCTGGTCCCATCTCTTGCAAACCCCTGCCCTTCCTCTGCCTGCAACCTCCAGCCTATTCTCCATCTATCCTCCAGCCCTCCTCCCGCACCCTAGAAGGAGACTGGCCGCACAACCCCGCAGGCGCTTTCATGGGTTCCTGCCACTCCAGTGCCTTCCCCCACCTGCAGGAAGGATAGCCCATCAGGCAACTGCTTGGCCTGGAGCTTCAGCTGACTCTCCTGGTGAGTGGCAGCTTCTGGGCTGGTGGGCATACATCCAGCTGAGTTTTGTCAAGGGCCTGGGCAGGAGGAGGACGAATGGAGCTGTGTCCTTTTTGACTCACTTAGCTTTGTTACTTCTTTACATATCTAGCTTCCATATAGGAACACAATTACCATAGCAACACCACTAGTAGTAGAAATAGTATCAGGGCCTGCTATTAAGACCTCCGTCCCAGGGACGTTCAGGTGGCTCAGTTGGTACCTGCATTAGGTTGGGGTAGTGGAGCCCTGGGATTGAGCCCAGTGTTGGGCTCCCTGCTTGTGGGGTAGCCTGTTTCTCCCTCTCCCTCTGCTGCTCCCCCTGCTTGTGCATGCACTCTCTCTCTGACAAATAAATAAAACCTTTATAAAAAGATTTTATTTATTTGATACCGAGAGAAAGAGAGAGCGCGGGCACAAGCAGGGGGAGCAGCAGGCAGAGGGAGAAGCAGGCTCCCTGCTGGATGCAGGGCTTCATCCCAGGACCTTGGGATCATGACCTGAGCCAAAGGCAGACACTTGACTGAGCCACCCAGGCGTTCCCAATAAATAAAATCTTAAAACAACATCAACAAACCTCCATCCCAACACTTCCGGACAGTACCTCAATTAATCCTCCATACACTCCATGACATAGGTCTTATACCCATTTTACAGGTAAGAGAACCGACAGAGAAAGGTTAAGGCCCTTGCCTGATTTCCCATGACTAGTGGGGGGGGAGGGGCAAGTCACAACCTGGCTCTCGCCCTTCCCTGGTCCACCTAACACCTGCTGCAGATACCCCGTGGGAATCTGGGACCACTCTCTGCCAGGCCCTTCCGCAGGCTAGTCTCTTCTTTCTGGGCCTCGGTTTCCGCACAGCTATAACCCGGGCTAACCAGATCTTTCCAGATCGCCTACCCGCGGCACGCGCCACTTGTCCCACCCGAGCAGCGCAGCCGGCAGCCTGGCGCCGTCCCCCAGAACCGCGAGCCCCTGGGGCACAAAGGAGAGAGCGGCAGACAGCGGCGGGCCAAGCCTTTATTGCGGGGCGGCGGCGGCGGGAGGAGCGCGGAGCGCGGGGCCACCCGGGACCGCGGCGGTCTGCTGCTCCGCGGGCTCGTCGGCGAACACCGCGCGGTGCATGGCGGCGACGTAGCTGCAGCCGCTGGGGTCGGTCAAGCGCAGGTGCGCCAGGGGCAGGAAGCTGTCGGTGCTGAAGTAGCGCAGCGCGGGGCGCGGGGCGCGCAGCGCGGCGAGGAAGACCTGCGGCGGCCGGAGGAGGCGCGCTGGCGGGGACTGGGGCCCCCCCTCCCCGCCGCCGCGCACCGTCCCTGCTCCCGGGGCCGCGCCCGACCCCTACCTCGGTCACCTCCTCCGGGTCCTGCGCCGCCTCGCGGAAGATCCGCTCCAAATGGCGCTGGTAGCGGGAGAAGAGATGGCGGGTCTCGGCGTCTGCGCCGTCCAGCTCCTCGCCCGCGACGGCCTCCAGCTTGTCCAGGAAGGCGGTGCGCACCGGGCCGCACTCGATGAGGCTCACGCTGTGGGCCCAAAGCGGCGAGTCGGCGCGGGCGCGGGAGGGGGGGCGGAGCGCAGCCAGCGGGCGGGACCCCAGCCCTGCCGCCGGGCAGGGTAGGATCGGCGGGATGCGGGTCTATGCCCGGGCGCCCGCGTCGCCGAGGCACCTTTGAAAAGCGTTTTACAGCCCCCAAAGCACCCCTGCCTCCCCCGCTCCCACAGCCATTTCGGGGGTGTGAGGGAGGTTTGCATCGGAATTCCAACCTGGCAAGCTCCCTTACTGTGTGACCTTGAGCCAGTCACCTAACCCCTTCGGCTTCCCAGCTGGATGGCAGCAGAGGCGCGGTAAGGAGTGGCAAGTGCCTTGGACACAGTAATTGTGACCCGCAGTGGGGAGGGTCCAGGGAGAACGCCTGAGAGAGGCTTCAACAGGACAGGGGGCTGGAGTTCCCAAAGTCAGGGGTCCCCGGGGCGGGGCGCTGACTCACTGGACCCCGAAGGGAGGCAGGAGAACCGCCAGACTCTCGCACAGGCCTTCGATCGCGAACTTGCTGGCGCAGTAAACCGCGTTGAACGGCAGCCCTTCGAGGGGAGAGGAGGCTCCGGAGGCGCGTCTGGGAGGGTCGCCACCGGGAGCCCCAGGCAGCCGAGGCACTGCCACCAGGCCCCGCCCCTCCCGCTGGCCCCGCCCCATCGCACGCACCCATCAAGCCGCCCATGCTCCCGGTCACCAGCACGCGTCCCGAGCGGCGGCGCTTCATGTCGGGCAGGAAGGCCTGCAGTGTCCGCACCGTCCCGGCCAAGTTCACGTCCAGCACGGACCCCACGGCGCCAGCCGTATGCGCCTCCAGCGGCCCGAGCAGACCCCGCCCCGCATTGCACACTGAGGGGAGAGAAGTCGGACCCTGCCTGCCTCTCTGTCCTCCGACCCAGCAGGTCCCTGGGCCTCAGGACATTTTGGTTTGGACACAGTGCCGGGAAGGCTTCTGCACGCGTATTGCGGGGAGGCTCACCCAGAACGTCCACGCGGCCCTCGGTCACGCGTGCCCGGGCAGCGGCCACAGAAGCCGCGTCCCTCACGTCCAGCTGCAACGTCTCCAGGGAGCCAGGAGGGCACCCTCGGGACCGGGCTGCCTCCCACAGCGGGCCCTGTGCCCTCAGGTCCCGCAGCGTAGCATACACTGGAGGTTCAGGAAGAAGACGAGGATCTGAATTCCATGCTTACCGCTATCTGGTCCCCTTGGACCCGGGGCTGCTCCTTTCTCTCCATCCCAGCCTCTCAACTACCTTTGAAGCTCCGGGAGGGGTCGGACGCCAGACGCAGGGCCAGGTGCAGGCCGATGCCCGAGGAACAGCCGGTGATGAGCACCACGGTGCGGTCCATGGGGAGATGAGTGGGGAGAGGCCCCGGGAGTGCTCCGCTCAAGACTGGGTCTCTGAGCTCTTTAGTCTAACCTGCTCCGCCCCGCCCCTTCGCCCTCGGGGTCCCCACCCCTTGTTGTGTCTCCAACCTAATCTCAAGGCTGAGCCCTCCTTGGTATGGGGCCTGCTCCTGGTCAAGGTGGAGATGACGCCCCTGCTGGGAATACCCCTTCTTCCGTGGCTGGTCAGAGGCAAGGCAAAGCTTTATGACTAGGAGATGTGGGCTCTCATGTGGGCACTGAGTGCCCTGGGCACATCTTCCCCTGGGTGTGCCTCTGTCCCATAGAGACAATTACAGATTCCAAAGTTGGCTGTGGAGGGTGTGAAAGTAAACGTTTTGGGAGGGCATTCCCAGTTCCAAGGTCGGGTGTTAGTATCAGACATGGGGAGGCCGAAGCAAGGGGGCAGGGAGAAAGAGCCTCACACAAATGTCCACCGAAGCCCTCCCAGGCATCATGGTAGTGACATTCGGAGAGGCCCAGGGGACTCAACAGTTTATTAAGTTGTATTAAAAGAGTACTTTGATCCCAAATTTGGAGTGGAGGAGGAGGGCCGCTCACCTCCCCCCTCCCCCAATTTCCCATGCCCGATCCTCTGGCAGGTCTTGAGTTCCTTTGCCCGGGGCCTGGGGACCTGCTCGTCTAGCTCCAGGCCCTGGGAACCTGCCCAGGCCTGGAATTCAGGAAAGACCACCACCCAAGGGAGGCTCATCTGTCACAAGGTCCCAGCCACCAACCGGGGATAATATTTGAGGAAGAGCTTCTTGGCCAGGTCCACAGTGTCACCTTGGGGCTGGCTGGGATACCTCTGTGTGCTGAAGACAAAGGTCTGCGCCAGCTGGAAGGCATTCTTTTCAAACTGGTGCTGGTAGAAGGGACGGCCTTGGACCAGGCTCTCAACGAGCATCTGCATGAAGAGCTCCCAGCGAGGGGCGTAGTAGCCAGCCACCAGCCCCGCCAGCTGCTTGTTGGCGTAGTCTAGGATGTTGCCCTCGGGCCCCCAAAGGGTCAACTGGTAGCGGCCGTTCTGCTCATAGAAACGGGCCTCGGTCTCGCTGACGGCGGCCGCGCGGGCCTGCTCCAGCCACGTGCCCAGCAGGAAGCGGCTGTCACTAGCCAGCACTCCATCGAGGGCCGGCAGAAGCTCGTAGACCAGGATGCCGGCCGCCCTCAGCAGGGGAACCGGCTCCTTGTTCAGGTAGGCGGTCCTCGCCTCTGTGTAGTACAGGCTGACCAGCTCCTGGGCCGCCTGGCGAGTCACGTCCAGCAGGTCGTAGCGGAAGGTGGGGCTCTTGGCTAGGGCAGGTGCGGCTGTAAGCAGCAACCGCCAGGCCTCGAACACAGCCGATCGGTTGTACCAGACGGTGGTGACCATCTGCAGGGATGGCCTCCTGACCAGAGGGCTGCGATTGTGCCCAGTACAGGCCTCGCCAGAACAGTTGTAAACACTCCCAAGAAGCAGCCTCCAGGCGACCTCTGTCTCCTTGCTGGCAACTCCATACCGACGTGCCGCAAAGCTGGTCACCCAGGCCTCCAAATCAGCCACTGGGTCCTTCCGCCAGCCCAGCTCTGCCATGAGGGCATAGACCACTTCATTTTGGCCAATGCCCTCAGGGGCCATGCCCGTGCCTACCATAGTGGAATTGGGGAAGAGGCGGGCTGCGGCAGGGCCCCGGTTCACGGCCTCCAGGGCCCCGAAAAGACCGTGGTTACCCCCAAAGTTATGCAGCATGCACCAGATAAAGGGCTGGCCATGGAAGGAGGACGTGCGGAGGTACACGGGCTGGCTCTCAGCAAACAGGTCCAGAACCAAGAGGCGGCCACGGGGCACTGCCCCCAGCACGGCTGTCACCTGGGCCGGCCCCCAGAACTGGGGCTGGTGCTGGAAAAGCCAGCCTTGGAACAGCCACACGGCGTCGGGGTCCACTGTGGTTGGGGCAGAGGCAGGGAGACAGAGAAAGGACTGATGAGAGGCGAGAGGGCAGGGGGCCGTTCACCCCGTTCTACAGATGAGGAGACCGAGGTCCAGCGACGTTAAATGACTCAATCACAGTTGGCAAGCTTTATGAAGCATCAAATTTACCAGAAGGGGGGCTCCTGGGTGGCTCAGTGGGTTAAGCCCCTGCCTTCAGCTCAGGTCATGATCTCAGGGTCCTGGGATCGAGCCCCGCATTGGGCTCTCTGCTCAGCGGGGAGCCTGTTTCTCCCTCTCTCTCTCTGCCTGCCTCTCTGCCTACTTGTGATCTCTCTCTCTCTCTCTCAAATAAATAAATAAATAAATAATCTTTTACAAAAATTACCCAGAAGGCTGGTTAAAACAAGTACATGGGCCCAAGCCTGAGTCATCCCAATTCAGGAGAACGTGCAGACCTGACAGGCTCTGGGACGAGGCTGAGGCCACGGGGCCTGGATCACAGTGCTCTCGAGGCAGCCTGAGCCAAGGGCTCCCTTCCTGGCTGACACGGAGGCCTCCTCACCCAGCCACTGCTGACCTGACCCCTCTCTGCCCCACCCCTTAAGTGGCAGGACAGAGCACTGGGTTCCTGGAGGACCAGGAAGGGCACCCACCGGGCACACATCCCCTAACCTCTGGCCCGCATTACCTACCTCAGCTCGGAGGCAGAGGCCAAATGAAATATTTGCAATAGGGGCGCCTGGGTGGCTCAGTGAGTTAAGCTGCTGCCTTTGGCTCAGGTCATGATCTCAGGATCCTGGGATTGAGTCCTGAATCGGGCTCTCTGCTCGGCAGGGAGCCTGCTTCCCTCTCTCTCTCTCTGTCTGCCTCTCTGCCTACTGGTGATCTCTGTCTGTCAAATGAATAAATAAAATCTTAAAAAAAAAAAAAAGAAATATTTGCAATAGCCAGCACTTAATGGCACTTTACACTGGGCCAGGTATCATTCTGCTTATGTGGCAGCCCCATTTTACAGATGAAGCCACTGAGGCACTGGGTGGGAGATAACTTGTTGCAAGTCACACAGGCCAAGGTTCGAGCAGGCTGTCTGGCTCCAGAGCTCATCTCCTACCCGCGGTATGGTTAACTGAGACGGTGTATGTGTACAAGTACTTGGTAGACGGTCAAGTGCTGTCTTTTTTCCCACCCCACTGACCTCTGCCGCACCCATGTCCCTGAGGGTTGGGGGTGGGGGGCTCCCCTTCCCAGCTCTCCCTGGCACCGAACCTGTGATCATGGCCTGGTAGACAGAGGCTGTGGCTGCGGTGAGGTAGGAGGGCTCCGAGGAGGGGGGCAGCATCTCGTTGAAAGTGTCGGCCCCATAAATGTGATCCGTGCCAAATTCTTTGGTCAGCTCCCGCAGGAAGAGGCTCCCAATGATAGGGAAGAGAGGGTCTTCTGGAGCCAAGAGGAAGGAGCAGGAATAGGAGCAGTTGAAGTGTCCCCAGCTGCCCAGCTGGGTGACGTTGACCTGAGGGAACACCCTAGTGGGGGAGGGAGCAGGGGGCAATCCAGACATTTACTGGAGGCTGATACAGATTTCACAGCCCGCCTCCCTGGCTTATCTGCAGTTCCTGGAACACACCCCAGTCTCTTATGCCCCTGTGCCTTTGCACAGACTTTCCACAGTGTGTCCTGTGGCCGGAATCCTTTCCTCCTCCTCCCCTGCTTCTGTAGCTGGTTACTTTGAGTTTCATCTCATCTGTAAAGCTGTTCTCTCTCCGCCTCCCACCAGCTGAAACAAGCAACACTCATTTTTCAATACTTGGCCCAGTGCTGCCTCTGCTCTGAGGCCTGGCTGCCCCTCTCCCCCAGACAGAAGGGGCCTAAACAGAGAAGTGGACCCACATATATTCCTGCCCGTATCACTATACTGTATGCCCCTGCCAACCTCTCACACAGCAGGGGCGGAACTCAATGCACCTTCATCACTGCATTGCCACCACCCAGCACAGAGCCTGGTCTGACAAGCACTTGCTGAATGTAAGAATGAGGCTCTTGCTACCAGCCAGGAGGTGAGGAGGTGGCCAGCCAGGCCAGCGGGTGCACACTAAGCCCTGTGACAGCGGTGGGAAGTGGGTGTTCATGGGTGCAAAGGAGGTGCCAACAAGGCTGGGGGCCCCAGCAAGGCTACCTGAAGGGAGGGGGTCTCAGCTGGGCCTCGAGGACTTTTCCCAGCCACAAGAGACGGAGGCCAGGAATCAAGCCCAGGCCCACATCCAGAGCTTCAGTTTTTCTTTAAATCACGTCTTGCAGGGAAAAATAAATTCCCTCTCTGAGCCAAGTCCGAGGGCGGGGAGGGGGGGGTTTGGGGGGGGGGGAACAATACCTGGTGAGAGCCTTGGGGACGTGCCCTGCGAAGGCAGGCAACACCGGGATCATGCCGAAGGAGCGCATGCGGTCCAGGATCCGATGCTAGAGGTAATGGAGGGGGGAGGCGGTGGGCATGGCCTTGAGACCAGAGGCCCTCACTCCCCCAGGGCACACTGAGTCCCCAAGGCCTAGTTAAGAGCCCCAAGGCTGGCCAAATAACCCCCCTCCTCAGCCCAGGACTACATGGCACTATCCAATTCTGCCCCCTTTCCTTCCCCTTTTACCTGCAGGTACAGCTGTTTGAGGTGCCAGGAGCGGGGCAGGGGGCCACCCCACGTGTGCAGGTTGCCCATGCGCCCCCAGGCCAGGAAGGCAGGGCCAGCGAAGTACTCATCAATCTCCGACTGGGTCAGGCCCAAGGCCAGGTACACCTGAGGAAGAGGGCGAGCCCCGCACATAAACACATGTGAATACATTCATCTCCGCTCGGTAATTCATGCACTCAACACTCACTCATCTCTTTGGGCTGAGCCCTAGAGTTACTAAGACAAAATGTGACCCTTGCCAGGAGCCCTCAGTCCAGGAGAAACAGACCTGTGAACAGGGGAGTTGACTAATCGGTCAGTTTTGCTGCAAGAGTGAGGTGAGGCACAAAGGGGCTCTCCCCCAAACGGGGAAGGGGCCTTAAAAGGCTTCACAGAGCAAGGAGGGCTAGAATGACAGGTGAGGCCAGCTCTGCAGGGAGACTAAAGAACCCACCAAACCTCCCCGCCCTCACCTGCCAGCAGCCAGAGCCCTCAGGGCCCTGGAAGCCCCCAGGCCAGCGGGATGCCTGCAGCGGAGGGGAGCTCCTGCATGTGTTGACAGCAGCAGGTCTCCCCCAGATTTGCATCTCAGAAAGGACATTGGTGGAACTTAAGAGCCAGGAGTCCTGTTCAGAGCCTCTTGCGCGGATGGGGGTGGGGGTCGTCCAGGGAGAGGGGGCAACAGCCTGCCCTGGGGCCATGAATAAGGATAAAGACGATGAGGCAGATCAAGGGCTGCCGATGAGGCAGAACCCATGGAAGCAGCGGCCTGACCAGCTGTGGGGATGGAGAGAGAGGGAAGCCTGACTCCTTAGTGTTTCTAGAGGGGTGCTGGGGTCAGCCCTGAGCAAGTGCTCCTCTGTGTTTGGCTCAGCAATGGAAGCCTGCTTCTGGACAGCTGGGGCTATCATGCACGCCACGAACACCTCTGAAGTCTTTATTCTGTGTGTCAGACTCTGAGCTATGGGGAGGCAGGGACACAGAGGGAAGGGGGACACACACCCGCTGCCAGATGGCCTCCTGGCCGCTCCAGGCCAGTGCCAGGTTGATGCCATTCAGTGCCATCCAGTCCAGCTCCCGCTCCCAGCGGGCCCAGTCCCACCACACGAAGGAGTAGCTGTGCGTGCACACATTCTGGTAATAGCGGTACCTGTGTGTGGGGGGGGTGACGGGGGAGGGCGTGAGCTGCAGCATGACCCTGAGGGGAGAGGGGACATCCCCCAACCCCTGAGGGTCCCTTGCCCTGGGGATAAGCCTCCCCACCCCAGAGAGAGCCCAGAGGGGAGGAGTTGTGGCCCTCCACTGCTTCACTCCGGGACCCACCCCAGGTGGCACTGAGACTCAGGACTGAGGCAGGAGGGGAGGGAGGCTCCGGAGACAAGGTGACCAAAGTAAAGCCATTCTGGTTTTAGGCTGATCCTGAACCTAAAAGTCATTAGGTCATAAAGGAGTCACAAGATTGCCTCATGGAAAACTACAACACCCCACTCCCTCCAGTAGTAAAAGCTGCAAAAGTTGGACATTCTTAAAATTGCTCCCTATGGGTAATTCCACAACCCGAATCACAACCCTAAAACCATGGAAAAATTAACCACCCAAAGTAAAGGTTAAACCCAAAGTTAGGGGCAACTGGGTGGCTCAGTCAGCTAACCATCTGTCTTCGGCTCAGGTCATGATCTCAGGGTCCTGGGATCGAGCCTCATGTTGGGCTCCCTACTCAGCGGAGGGCCTGCTTCTCCCTGTCTCTGCCTGCCTCTCTGCTCACGCTCACTCAAGTCACTCTCTCAAAGAAATATATAAAATCTTTAAAAAACCCAAAGTTAAAAAGTAAGCCTCTTCCTACATGGATAGCTAATTTGAGAAACTTAGAAAACCCCTTGTCTGGGAGGAGAGATGGCTCCTTTGTGAAGTAGCACCTTTCTCAATTCTAGACTTCATAAATCTTTGTCCCTTCTCTAAACGGCTTGTTCTTGAACCTTTCTCCCCAAAAGCCAAGAACCTTCTAATGAGGGGCCTGCGGCCCTCCCATTCAGGGCCTCGGCCACCCAGTTCTTCTGAGGTGTCCCTAGCCACAGCCAGGCAGGAGTCCAGGAGAGCACACTGCAACTCCAGTCAACTCTTCCACGGCAACGCTGGTCCCTGTCCTGGAGAGGGGGGGTCCCCCTCCCCACAGTCTAATGTGGAGACAGGTGCGGGAACACACCACCTCCCTGCAGTGGGACAAGCGCCAGAATGGAGGCTGTGAGGCAGCAGGTGTCATTCCTGGGTGAGCATCTTCCAAGAGAAGGTGGAAGGAAAGGAATAGCATTTTCTGGCCACTAATTGTGCACCACAAATTCTACGCCCGTTACGGGGCAGATCCTCACGACCAACACTGCGCGATAGATGTCACTGTTTCCATTTTTCAGATGAGCCAGCTGAGGCTCTGAGAGGCTAAGTGACTTATTCAAGGACACTCGGCTTTTAGAGGCAGAGCGACCCTAGGGCCCGCGCTCGGATCGGCTTCGGTGCCGTAGCTAGCGCGGGGCGCGCGCGGCCGGGACTCTGCGAGGAGGGCGCCCCGCGGCGGGAGGTGGGAGGCAGGTGCAGGCGGCCGCCGGGGGTGGAGGGGTGCGGGGAGCGGCGTGGGACCCTGCGGGCAGGCGCGCCGCGTACCTGTTGGGCGTGGCCTCGGTCAGCTCCTCCGGCACGGCTGGCAGCGGCTCCGGCAGGCGCAGCTGAGAGCCGGACCAGGCCACGTGGCAGCCGCAGAAATCGCGCAGATAGCGGTGCAGCCCCGCGGCGGCGGCCACGCCGGTGGACCCCAGCACCCGCACCCGCGCCCCGGCGCCGCCGCCGCTCAAGCGGTAGGTGTCCAGGCCGGACTCGGCCGCCAGGGCGCGCTGCACCGACACGGAGAAGGCGGCCGCCGGCCCGGGCCCCAGCAACCTGGCCAGCAGCTCCCGCACGGCCGCCGCCTCCCGGGCCTCGTCCCCGGCCGAGCCGCCCGCGGCGGCCAGGACCAGGACGCCCAGGACTGCGGCGACAGCTGCTGCCTCCATGGTCCTGCGGTCTCGGGCTGGCCGGGGACCCGTGGGGGCATCAATTGCGACTTGACTAGGGGGCGGGACGGGCCGCGCCCAATCCGCTGCAGGCCTCAGACCACGTGGCACAGAAGGTAGCGCCCCAGCCGGGTCGGGAGGGACCGCGCTTCCGGGTCCCAGACCCGAGCCCGGGGGTGTCTCCTGACCGCTAGTGGTGTGGGAGCGCGTGATCCGTGTCATCAAAAGCCCGGGCTGTGACCCGGTGCCCTTCAGAAGCGTGTTCAGGTACAGTTGTACCTGAAGAGCTTTCACACTGTCTTCCATCCAGCAAATGCCCAACAGATTTTTATTTGGAGTTTTATTTTGTGCCAGACACTGGCACTCTCCTCTAGGGAAAACCTAGAAACTAAATACATATATTGAAAGGAATCTGGACGCCTGGGTGGCTCAGTGCTTTAAGCCTCTCTTTAATTTTGGCTCAGGTCAAGATCTCAGGGTTGTGGGATCTGGCCCCACCCGGGTCCAGCAGGGAGTCTGCTTGAGCTTCTCTCTTTCTCCCTCTATCCCCCTCCCCCTCCCCGCTCAAGTGCTCTAAATAAATTCATTTACTCCTAAAAAACCTGAATCTATTCAAATCCCACCCACCCACCCCAGCAAAGCTAACAGACAAAACTCACAGGTGTCCACTTGCCTCTGTTTTTCTCTGTGCTCTCTCTACCCATATCCCAGATGAGCCCAGGACAGAGCCCCTCAGAGAACCTGCCATCTCCTGCTCTACCTGGCCAAGTGTCACAACCCTCTCACATCCTTCAAAACCCCTTTAAGGATCCAGCCTGTCAGAAACTCAGGTGACTTCTCTTGGATGTCTGGCCCCTCTCCTCCCTTGGAGAATAAACGAACTCTGTCCTGCTCGTTCCTCTACTCTTTGCAATTCTATGCCCTGGACACTGGCCACTGTAACATAAAGTTGTGATGCTGTGAAGAAACACAAGAGGTACCCGGACTAAGACTTCCAAAAGGAAGCAACATTTAATATGAATTAAATTGGGATTGACTAGGAAAAGAGGGAGGAGAGTGCATTCCTGGCAGAGAAAATGTATGTATGAAGACTAGAGAAGGGTAAAGAAAGAGCTGGGCATATTTGAGGAACTAAAAGATAAGGAAGTGGAAGGAGATGGGTCATGTGAGTCTGGACTGACCATGGTCGGACAGGGCAGGGGGGTTGGGGAACGGGCCGGGGTGGGGCTGTTAAAGGCTCTCCGTTTGATCCTTAAAGGGGAGCCGAAGCAGGACAGGTGGACCCCATATCTTCATTGTACCTCCTGGGAAACTGATGGCCAGAGAAAGGAAGTGACATGAACAAGATCAGTAACCAGTAGGAGAACATGTTTAGGACTAGAACCCGGACCCCCTAACTCGAAGACCAGCGTTCTTGCCACCTTTCCCAAATGATGCAACTTTTCAGGCTGCCTGCTGGGCCAAGTGGGGTTGGGTGGAGCTGTGTAGTGACAGGAAGTGGTGGGCCCTTTGGGAGGACCACACTTCCTAAGAGGATTCTGGGTCCTTTTGGAGGCAGATGTAGCTTTTTCTAGATTGTTAGTCCTGAGTGAACTGCTGAGAGAAAGGGGAGGGGTCAGAGGAAGCATTGCCAGTGCAGAGAATCCAGAGCCTGAACCAAAAGAGAGTCCAAAGAGCTTTTTCCCTGCTCCTCTGCCCCCTGCCTGGCCACAGGCACAAATTGCAGGTCCCCTGCCTTGTTCCCAGCTCAGTGAGCAGCTCCTGCTCCCTGTCGGCTCCTGGTACCAGAAGGTTGTCACCGTTTCCCAGGGAGCAGCTCCAAGACTAGTCCAGAGAGCTGTGCCCTCCTGGGGCCATAGCCTATATGCCACCCCCCACCCCCAGCTTCTCTCCACTCCCCTCCAGTCTCCCTTCCAAATGCTCTTTGCTCCAGGTAAGACTTGTCAGGCTTCCCTCTCAGGACCATTGACCAGCATTTCTGGATTTTAGGGCACACAAGGGTTGGGAGAGTTGGGCTGCAGGTTGTCAGGCTCAAGGGGCCTCTCTGTGGGATCTGGCTTCATCCAGAGTGGTGGGGGCTGCCTGCAGCAGCAAAAGATTAGGGAGAGGTTTGGTAGCGCCTTCAAGGCCTGAGCTCATGGATGCTTAGGCGGGAGCTTCACATATTACTCCGGACAAGTCACACCATCTCTGCTCATCTTCCCCATCGGGTTGGGAACTCTTTGCTGACAGTAGGGGGCTGATCAAAGAAATTGAGGTACATCAACTGGACGAAGTATCAAGCATTTGCTTTAAAAAATGGGGGGATGAGGACAATGTATGGTGTTAATGTTCTGCAAATTATACATATATGTATATATTTTTAAATTTTTGTTTTAAGATTTTATTTATTTACCTGACAGAGAGACAACACAAGCAGGGGGAGTGGGAGAGGAAGCAGCAAGCTTCCTGTAGAGCAGGGAGCCAGATGCAGGGCTTGATCCCAGGACCCTGGGATCATGACCTGAGCAGAAGGCAGACACTTAACATCTAAGTCACCCGGGTGCCCCTATATATTTATATTTAAAGGCCAAACTAGTGGGTATAGCAAACTCCCATTTGTGCCTTTTTTTTTTTTTAAGGGCCATGAAAACAGTGGTTGCCCTGGGTGGGGCACTGGGACTTTCGGGGTGGGAGGAGGGCTTTTATAATAGGGACTTTTGTTCGGTCTAATCTTTTTTTTTAGGATTTTATTTATTTATTTGACAGATAGAGATCACAAGTATGCAGAGAGGCAGGCAGAGACAGAGAGGAGGAAGCAGGCTCCCTGCTGAGCAGAGAGCCCTATGTGGGGCTCCCCAAGACCCTGAGATCATGACCTGAGCCAAAGGCAGAGGCTTAACCCACTGAGCCACCCAGGAGCCCCCTGTCTGATCATTTTACCATGACACTTTTTCAGTTAACATGTGTGGAACAAGTGAGCTGGGATCTTTGCTCTCCACCTGCCTCCTCTTCCGTTCCTGGCCAGCCTGACCTTCTGCCTATGCACCTCAGAATACCTTCAGGGTTACTCACCCCTTTCCGCCTGTCATCACAGCCTGTAGGATCCCACCCACCTTGCGTGTGAGGAGGAATATGTGGCTCCTTCCTTGTCTCACCACCAGGGGACAGCCCACACCCAGGACATGCCTTGGGTCCGCTGGGGAGCTGGGAGAGCAGGCAGGTCATTGAGAATCTGAGATCTGAGAGGAGCTCCAATGAATGCCCCTTCTACCCAGGGCTCCTGGAGGCAGAAAGAGGTGCAGTCCTACCCAGGCCCCCAGTGAGGACAGGATGAGAGGGGGGGTCCTGAAAATGCTGATGGACTTGTCTCCTATAACACCAAGCCACCCTCTCCCACGCTTGTTCCAGTACCTCAAAGTGGGGCACTCCGCAGACAGAAGCACACTCATTCAGCAGAGGCCTGCGGTGCAGGGATTCCATAAGAAAGGGATCAGGATACATGGTATGTCCCTTAAACATAGGAGCAATGGCTCCTTCCTGCTCCCTGACCATACCCTAGGGCTCCTGGGGCTCCCCTGCAGCCCCACTTCCATGGCTCAGTTCATTTTTAGCTGGCTGGGCTGGAGGCAGCCCAAGGCCACTAGATCCCAGAAGTTCCGCAATGACCTGCCAACCCAGGTCTTTTCCACTGGGCAAGGGAGGAATTTCTCCCCATGGAAGCCCTAGGTCTCTCACCCCCTGCCCCATTTTATTGATACATAAGTTTACCAATTTAAATGTTCGATTCAGGGGCGCCTGGGTGGCTCAGTCAGTTAAGTGTCTGCCTTTGGCTCAGGTCATGATCCCAGGGTTCTGGGATTGAGCCCACATCGAGTCCCACATCAGACTCTTTGCTCAGTGGGGAGCCTGCTTCTCTCTCTCCCTCTATCTGCCGCTCCCCCTGCTTGTGTGCTGTCAAATAAATAAAAAATCTTAAAAAAATAAATGTTCAATTCAGCAATTTTTTTGAAGTAAAATCAGAGTTGTGCAACTGCCACTATAATCTAATTTTACATCTTCATCATTCCCCAAAAGAAACCCTATACCTACTAGCAGTCACTGATGCCATTTTAATTGGGCCCCAGCCCCATCCGGTTGCCCGTCTACTCTCTGTCTCTACGGATCTGCCGCCCATTCCACACATTTCACATAAAAGGAATCACATATTATGTGGTCTCGCATCTGGCTTCTTAGCTTGATGCTTTCTTTTTTCCAAGTTTTTTTTTTTTTTTTTAAAGATTTTATTTATTTATTTGTCAGAGAGAGTGAGCAGGCAGTCAGAGTGGCAGGCAGAGGCAGAGAGAGAAGCAGGCTCCCCGCTGAGCAAGGAGCCAGATGCGGGACTCCATCCCAGGACGCTGGGATCATGACCTGAGCCGAAGGCAGCGGCTTAACCAACTGAGCCACCCAGGCATCTCTTTTTTTTTTCAAGTTTTTATTTATTTAAGTGAGAGAATGAGCAGGGAGAGCAGCAGAGGGAGAGGGAGAAGCAGGCCTCCCGCTGAGCAGGGAGCCCGATGTGCGGCTGGATCCCAAGACCCTGGGATCATGCCCTGAGCCGAAGGCAGCCGCTCAACCGAGTCACTCAGGAGCCCCTAGATTCAATGTTTTGAAAAACTGCCTGAGCTGCTTTCTGAAGGAGCTGCACCATTTCTCATTCCCCCGCCTCACACTGCAGTTCCAATTCCTCCACATCCTTGTCCACACTTTTAATTTTCCCTTTATTACTGCCTTTCATGGGGGGGTTTGATGTGGCAGATCTTCTTATGGTTTTGATTTGTATTTCCCTAGTGATGCTAAGCATATTTTCATGGGCTTATTGTTCATTTGTGTTGTTTTCTTCCGAGAAATGCCTACTCAAATTCTCTCAGTTTTTAAATTAAAAAGTTAATTTTGTCTCAGTCAAGCTGCTGCCTTCAGCTCAGGTCATGATCCCAGCGTTCTGGGATCGAGTCCTGCATCGGACTCCTTGTCAGCAGGGAGCCTGCTTCTCTTTCCAGACTCTGCCTGATTGTGCTCACGCTCTCTTTCTCGCTCTCTGATAAATAAATAAAATTTTTAGGGCACCTGGGTGGCTCAGTGGGTTAAAGCCTCTGCCTTCAGCTCAGGTCATGATCCCAGGGTCCTGGGATCGAGCCCCACATCGGGCTCCCTGCTCAGCGGGAGGCCTGCTTCTCCCTCTCCCACTCCCCGTTTGTGTTCCCTCTCTCGCTGTGTCTGTCAAGTAAATAAATAAAATCTTTTTAAAAAAATAAAGTACAAAACCTTTTTAAGACTAAGGCCCATATCTTTTTAAAAAATTTTTTGATTTTTTTTAATTATTTTTTTTCTTTTTAAAGATTTTATTTATTTGACAGAGAGATCACAAGTTGGCAGAGAGGTAGGCAGAGAGAGAGGAGGAAGCAGGTTCCCCGCTGAGCAGAGAGCCCGATGCGGGGCTCGATCCCAGGACCCTGGGATCATGACCTGAGCCGAAGGCAGAGGCTTTTACCCACTGAGCCACCCAGGCGCCCCAGATTTATTTTATTTTAGAGAGAGAGACAGACCCTGTGCACATGCAGTGGTGGGGAGGGGCAGAGGGAGAGGGGGAAAGGGAGAAGCAGACTCTGTTGAGCACAGAGCCCAGTGTGGGGCTTGATCTCAAGACTCTAAGATTGTGACCTAAGCCGAAATCAAGATTTGGGACTCTCAACTGACTGAGCCACCCAGGCGGCACTAAGGCCCTTATCTTTTCTTTTTCTTTTTTGTTAGGATTTATTTATTTGAGAGAGAGAGAGGTGGAAGGTGGGGCTGGGGCAGAGGAAGAGGGAGAGAAACTCAAGGAGATGCTGTGCTGAGTGCTGAGTCCAATGCCAGGCTTGATCTCCCAACCCTGAGATCAGGACCTGAGGTGAAACCAACAGTCAGACACTTAACCCACTGGGCCCCCCGCACGCCCCTCTTTTATCTTGTTATCGCTTTGCTTTTCGTGCGGTATCTAAAAATCATCCCCAACCCAAGCTCACGAAAACATTGTCCTATAATTTCCCCTAGGAATTTTAGTTCCTAACTTTTACATTCAGAAAAAACGTAGCCTACTTTGAGTTCATTTTAAATACGGGGTGGGGGCCGCAGTCCAAATGTGTTCTTTCCTTTCGCACGAGGATACCCAGTTGCACAAATACCACTTGTTCAAGACTGTTCTTTCCGCACTGAACTGTCTTGGCCCCTTTGGGGACGCTCAATCTCCTGCAAAGTAAATCTATTTACTTCTGGACTCTCAATTCCATTCCACTGATTCCAAATCTATTTTTTTTTGTTTCTTCATTTAAAAAAAATTTTTTTTAATTTTTAATTTTTTAAATTTTTATTTAAACATATATAATGTAACCCCCCCACCCTCTCCGAACCCCCCTCCCCCCCACCCCACTCAGTTTGTTTTATGACATTAAGAGTCTCTTCTGGTTTGTCTCCCTCCCGATCCCATCTTGTTTCATTTTTTCTTTTCCTACCCCCTTAACCCCCACCCCCGTTGCATCTCCATTTCCTCATATCAGGAAGAAAGGCGAACCCTCCTACACTGTTGGTGGGAATGCAAGCTGGTGCAACCACTCTGGAAAACAGCATGGAGTTCCTCAAAAAATTGAAAATAGAGCTACCTTATGATCCACCAAATCTCTCTCCTTTTGAGTCGGAAACAGCAGAGGCTGAAAGCGCTCCTCCCTATGAAGGCTTGACCCGCGGGGGCCTGAGGCCAGGTGCGGCTGCCGCACTCAGGGGCCTGTTCCTGGGCAGGTGGCCTGTCGCGGAGGAGAGGGCTCAAGGAAGAGGAACATGAAACAGAGTGTTCCTGCCCCTCCTCACCCCGCCTCACTCCTCCCGAGCAGCAGCTGTTCGCCTGCTGCTCACATTCCTCCACCTGCCCGTCCTGGAGGCCCCAGGAGGAATGGGGAGGGAGGGCACTGCGGAGGAATGTGGGTGCCTCACAGGGCAGTTAGGAGGGAGACCTTGCCCTCCCTGCCCGCCCTGACTGCTGGCTCTTTAGCCACCTGCCGACTTCAGCACCTCACATTCTCCCGCTGCCCTGAGGAACCCCACGCAGAGCCTCCACTTACACCAAGGCCAAGGACACCAGGGCTCAGAAATGCCAGGCTACTGAGTCCTGGAAAGCACACTTGTAGAAGAGGCAGAGGCAGGTGGGCAGCTGCCCAGGCCCCCTCTTCCCCTGCCCAATGGGTGGGTAGAGTGGGAAAGGAAAAGGAAGAGAGGTCCCTAGGTCCCCTCCCCACCGGAGGTATCTGCGGAGTTACTGGGCTCGAGGGAGGAGGGGAAGGCGCCTGGGAAACTTGAGAGGTGAGAATTTCACAAACTGTCCGGCCTGCAGCTGTGGCCTCTGATCACAGGGAAGCAGAAGTGCTGGGGGAGGGGCAGGGGCGTGCAACACAGGGGCTGTGGGCACAAGGACAGGCAGCCTCCCCGGTGGAGTCAAACACACTTTATTCAGCACAGGAATATGTGAACAGAAGGGCCTTGGGCAGGGTTCCTAAGAGCTCTGCTTCAAACCCTGCTATAAACAGAGCAAAGGTCACATGTAAACCATGGGGCCCAGAGGGGAGGGGGCTCAACACAGGGCCACAATGGCCAGCGCACAGGGAAGCTTGGGTGGCCCATGCCCAGGAGAGGCTCTAAGTGACTCACTCAGAAAAGCCAGGGTGGGAGGAGTGCAGGGCCCTGTCCAATTCAGGGGATTATCTCTACCACTGGGGGCCCAGGGTTCAATTAGCTGAAGCAGCACGGGCTGCTGTGTCAACACATGATTAAAGGCCCTGAAAGCCATAGCCCAGCATGGGGGTGACCAGAGAGGTGGTCCCTTGGGGGGTGCTCCCCATCCACCCTCAGGGTAAGGCCCTGCAGCTCTCACAAGCAGCACACTGCAGCCTGGCCCAGCCTCCCACTGACAAGCTGTAAATGGCACCGACCTTCACTGCCCAGGACCAGGACTGCACTCCCTTGACCAGGGTCCCCGGTGGAAGTGTGGAGGGTCACTGGAGGGCAGAGAAGGCAGGTCTGCCGGCAGAACCACCCTGGATGACTATGGTCCTGCCCTCGAGACTCATGATTAGGGGTAGGGGAATGTCTTGGGGTCTGTGCCAGGAAAGAGCACCAGTTCAAAGCCTCTGCCCAGAGGGCCTGCTTGTGGCAGGGCCCACAGCTCAGCCTGAGAAGCATCCGGCCAGGACCTCTGTGCAGATACCCAGCTGTGCTGTTGTGCCGGGTGGGTACAAAGTGGGTAGGGAGAAGGAGGGGATTCTGGGAGGGAGGAGGAGAGGGCGCAGGTTAGGGAGGTGGTGTGGGGTCCCCTGGAACCCTTGGGAGTGACAGGGAGAAGCCACGCACAATGGCACAGTTGGGTCCAGCTGAATTCCTGATTATCAACTGCTCTGAAGACCAGAGGGGATGGGCAGAGGACAGAAACACCACCTCCTGGACCCTCTCCCTGCTAACACAAGAGTGGGGTGTGTTAAAGAGCACCCCTACCCCCAACCAGTAACTAGAGTGGCAGGAAGAAGGGGCTCCAAGTCCGGGTGTATATGGTAACGGCGCTCCTTCCGTGGGCTTTGGGCTCAAATGTAAAATGCACAAACTTGCTCATCACCAGGGGACAGAGAAGAGGCTGTGTCTGGCTGGACGGAGGCTGGGAGGGCAAGGCCAATGCCCAGTGGGTATGAGTGACAGCCAGAGCCCGGCTTCTCTCTAGAAAATCACTACACTACACATGAAGTTGGTGGTGGCGGAGGACCCAGGGAGGGATGGATCTATCTAAATGACTCACAGGTGGCTGGGGGAGGGGTGGCGGGGATGACACAAATACCCTGATACCCAGGGAACACAACCAACAGGCAAGAAGAGCACAGCTAACCACTGCGGAGGGAGTGGGGAGGGCAGCCTGCCGGCACACAGCCCCAAGACGGGCTCACTCGTCAAACTTCCCTTCCCGAATGTGCTCGAAGGAGAAGGGTAGGAACTTGAAACCGGTTCCGCTGTAGAATTTATTCTGGAACTCGACCCTGGGGGAAGGGAAAAGGAAAGCCATCATTCCACAGAATCGTTTTGGGATTTCCAAGTGGGCTAAAAGGATGCTCTGACCCTCCTCCCAGAGACCTCACTTTCCTAGCTGAGCCTGGGCAAACAGCTCAGCCTTCTGCCGCCCACCTGCCCACCCACCCACCAAGCCCAGGCCTTAGCCTACTTCCCACAGTGCACACAAGCCCTGCTTCTGAAGCCGGGGCCTGCCCTTGGCAAGGCACTCTGGCAAGGCAGGCGTGAGTGCCGTGTACCTCCTCACTGGTTTGTCCTTCCTGCTCCTTCCTGCTAAGCCCAGTGTGTTTACGCAAAACTCCTGTCCAGCCCTGCGCAAACGTGCCACTGCTCTGATTCTCTGAGGGCAATGAGACTAGACACCCGGCTCCTGGCCAGGGCTCAGGGGCTCACGGGCTCATGGCAGACCTCTCAGGGAAGTCCCTGGGCAGCAGAGCTCAGCGCCAGGGACTCAGGCAAGCGCCCTTTTTTGTTTCTTTTCTTGCAGGAGGAAGGAGAAGGGAGGGTTGCGAGTGAAGGCTGGCGGCTGTGGGGAGGAAATTCCCAGGAGTTGTGGGGGCGGGTGCGGGTGGGGGGGGGGTCTTCTCCAAGTAATGGCAAAAATATTCAACGACAAAAACATCTGAGAACGAATTCTTCTCTCAGGGGCTGAAAGGAAAAGCAGAGCTTCACCTCCCTTCCCAGGCAGCCCAGCAGCCACGGCTGACGACCTCCCTGGGGCCCTCTCCAACTCCGAGGGGCAGGAAGCCGGCCCTCCTGGAAGCAGAGTCAGGCTGCAGGCCCTGCTTCCCTCTGCACACTCCCTGGAGGGCCGCCCAGCAACCAAATCACCACCAAATATGGGCAGAAAAATGCATGAATCAGAGGATAAAAAAGCCAAGGAGAGCTGCCCTGAGGAATAGTTTCCACTCAGCTCTGTGTGACCCTGGGGGCACCAGCAGAAGCCCTGCAGGGACAGGCAGGACTGGGGGCTGGAGGCTGGGACCTAGGGCAGGACTCCGTCCTGCCTTCACGCTCAGATGTCTGCACAGTGGAAGGATTGTGTGCATCAGGAATGGTCTGTGGTGGCCCTCAGGGGTCCTCAGAAGCCCCGTCAGCCTTGCAGTGCTGGCTGAGGATACTGCAGAGCTGCTGGCTGCAACCCCTGGGGAGAAGAGGTGAACAGAATTTTCTGCGGGAGAGTTAAAAACAGGCGTCCTTCTCCTCCCAGCCCCACATTCCAGGTGCTGGGCCAAGATCCCAAAGCCTCCCAGACTCTGGAGAGTTCCCTGGGCCAAGGGAAAATAGGACCGGGGGAGGGGGCTTCACGCTGAAGTCACAGGATTCCTGGCAAGAGCAATTTCAAACCGGGATCTGGACTTGTCCCCCTGTCCCAACCCCCTGAGAAGTCCTAGAAGTTACAGCTACTCAGGCCTCCCCTGGGGGCATTAGGTAGGGATGGGGTAGGTTCCTGCTTCTCACCCACTGCTGTCGGGTCTGAATGCTTCACGCTAAGCAGGCTGTCTGCATATGGCAAAGGCATTTCTGAACGACTGGAAAGAGATCAACACATGCCATCTGCATTCAACATGTGGCGAGATGGTGGCCAAGTCACCTTAGGGTCTACGAGGGGCCCAGAACTCTGACCCCCTGCTGGCTAATCACTCGAACAATTCAAATTCCAAACTGGACGAATGGAACAGGAGCTCCAGGAAGTTTTCTGATGCCTGTGGGATCACCCATCCTTCTGGCCTTCCTCTGTGTGCCTTACCTACCCAGGCCCAGCAGGAACAAAGGGCTCCACGGGTCTGGGATGCAGGTGGATGAATTCTGCTGAGTGAGCACA
>RCUC01121472.1:0-13346 GCA_003697995.1 Taxidea taxus jeffersonii | reverse complement strand
AAAAAAATATTTTATGTACTTATTTGACAGACAGAGATCACAAGTAGGCAGAGAGGCAGGCAGAGAGAAAGGAAGGGAAGCAGGCTCCCTGCTGAGCAGAGAGCTGGATGATGCAGGGCTCCATCCCAGGACCCTGGGATCCTGATCCTGGGATCATGACCTGAGCCCAAGGCAGAGGCTTTAACCCACTGAGCCACCCAGGTGCCCCTGAATAAATAAAATCTTAAAAAAAAAAAAAGATATTTTAACTGTAGTTACTTAAAACCACTGTCTCTTCCTACTCCCACTTCCTTCATACCCTCATGGCATGGCTGCAGGCATTTTTGAATTCTAAAGAGAAGTTGAGTAGGAGACAAATTTAGTTTGGTTTAGTGGGATATATTTATGTGGTTCACAGTCACTTGCATGTATAGATGTATTATTGCTAGCCAACCTAGTGCAGGAATGGCTGCCAGGAATATGGCCCTCATGCACTCGGCCAACTCACCTGGTGGCAGAATGCAAGGGTGCAAGGCCAGACATTATTAATGGGTAATGAAGAGTCGTGCAGTGCCTGGCACCAGAGATAGTGAAGGAGGGACGAGGCTGACATTTATAGAGCCAAAAGCTAGTCTGCAGAAATCTCTTCCAACTACCAGATACGCAAAACAGTGAACTGGACTCTTCAGTTCTCTGCAATGCCTGGTCAACTTGGAAATGCCCTCCTGTTAGGAATGTATATGACACAATGTATATGACCATAAGATACAGGTAGGTGCCTGGATGGCTCAGTCAGCTAAACATATGCCTTCCTGCTCAGGTCATGATCCCTAGGAGGTCTCTGCGGGGGGGGGGGGGGGGGGGGGGGGGGTCCTCTGCTCAGCAGAGAGCCTGCTTCTCCCTCTCCCTCTGCCTGCTGGTCCACCTGCTGTGCTCTCTCTCTCTAGTAAATAAATAAAATCTTAAAAAAAAATAACCATAAGCAAAAAATTCGTGGTTTTTTTTTTTGGATGGAAATTGTGCATAAGAGAATTTATCAGGATTCTTGTGTTTACAGGCACAATCTTGTGGCCATAATAAAAGAGTTAGTACATCTGTGTATATGTTTTCTGCATGCCTGCAGATACTGACATGTGAAAATAATACCAAAAATTTAGGGGCACCTGGGTAGCTCAGAGGGTTAAGCCTCTGCCTTGGGCTCAGGTCATGATCCCAGGATCAGGATCCCAGGGTCCTGGGATGGAGCCCTGCATCATCCAGCTCTGCATGCCTCTCTGCCTACTTGTGATCTCTGTCAAATAAATAAATAAAAATCTTTTTAAAAAATTCGTATGAAACCATCACAATTAGAACATTGTCAACAAACTGGTTAATAAGCATTATTCTTTCTTTCTTTCTTTTTTTTTTTTTATTTGTCAGAGAAAGACAGAGCGAGAGCAAGCACAGGCAGAGGCAGAGGGAGAAGCAGGCTCCCCGCCGAGCAAGGAGCCGGATGTGGGACTCCATCCCAGGACGCTGGGATCATGACCTGAGCAGAAGGCAGCCGCTTAACCAACTGAGCCACCCAGGCGTCCCAATAAGCATTATTATTTCAAACAGTGTTTAAGATATTGGTTTAAGTTATTGGACACACACAACTTGGAATGCCCTGAAATCTTTTTTTTTTAAATTTTTATTTATTTATTTATTTGACAGAGAAAGAGACCACAAGTAGGCAGAGGCAGGCGGGGGGGCGGGGGAAGCAGGCTCCCCGCTGAGCAGAGAGCCGGATGTGGGGCTCAATCCCAGGACCCCGGGATCATAACCTGAGCCGAAGGCAGATGCCTAACCCACTGAGCCACCCAGGCACCCCTAACATAGGGTTCTTAATTCTTTATAAAATTCTGGTGTCTCTCTTTTCTTTTTTTCTTTTAAATTAAAAAAAATTTTTTTTAAGATTTCATTTATTTATTTGTTAGATAGAGAGAGAGTGAGCACAGGCAGACAGAGAGGCAGGCAGAGGCAGAGGGAGAAGCAGGCTCCCTGCCAAGCAAAGAGCCCAATGTGGGACTCGATCCCAGGACACTGGGATCATGACCTGAGCCGAAGGCAGCTGCTTAACCAACTGAGCCACCCAGGCGTCCCTTAATTTTTATATAAATATATAATGTAACCCCACCCCCTTCTACCAACACCCCTTCCCCCCACCCCCCTCAGTTTGCTTTATGACATTAAGAGTCTCTTTCGGTTTGTCTCCCTCCAGATCCCATCTTGTTTCATTTATTCTTTTCCTACCTCCTTAACCCCCACCCCAATTCTGGTGTCTCTTATAAGTATCTGCTGGTGAGGGGGTGGGGCAGGGAAAGGTCATCACTTTGACCTTTTCTATGAGGATCCTGAAGCCCAGGATGTTGACTGACTTGCCTAGGAGCATGTGGGGGGGTGGGGTGGGGGGGTGGGGGGGTGGGGGGTGTGTGTGTGTGTCCCCAATACCACTACCTCACCAATGGGGACAAGTGCCAGGTGGAAGCTGATGTGTGCACATTGGGCATCAGAGTGGGTGATGAGCGTGCTGTCTCTTCACTCTTTTTTTTTTAAGATTTTTTTTTTTTTTTTAGATTTTATTTATGTATTTGACAGAGAGATATCACAAGTGTGCAGAGAGGCAGGCAGAGAGAAGGGGGAAGCAGACTCCCCACCGAGTAGAGAGCCTGATGTGGGGCTCGATCCCAGGATCCCAGGATCCCAGGAACCTGAGCTCATGACCTGGGCCAAAGGCAGAGGCTTAACCCCTGAGCCACCCAGGCGCCCCTTTTAAGATTTTACTTATCTGAGAGGGAAAGAAAGAGAGAGAAAGCAAGGAAGGGGGGTGTGGGGGGGAAGCTCCAGCTCAGGGAGCCTGCCCTGGGGCCGGATCCCAGGAAGCTGGGATCCAGACCTGAGCCAAAGGTAGGCACTTAACCAACTAAGCCAGGGAGGTGCCCTGAATTTTTGCTCTTGACACACCTGACTCTTCTATTTGTAAATGCCTAGAGTAGGGACAGTTTACATCCTTGCTTTTCTTGTCTTCTTGTACTTTTCGAAATTTGCTGTGGCACATGGAAAGGAATATAAAATTGGGGAGGGTTCCTGCTTCAAGTATAATGTGTCTCTCCCCCTGTCCCTCTTCATTTCCTCCTTTCTTCAGGGATTCAGTTTAAAAAGCCATCAGGTGTGGCTGCAGAGCAGGGCCTGGCAAAGGTTGGCACCCACAGGAGGCCAACTGAGCATGGTGGCCGTGTTATGAGGGTCAAGAAATTGGCCACATACAAGGGAATCGGGCAAATAAGTAAATCCACTGGGGTTAATGGGAACCAGGTGTCTCACCTGTCAGGGAAAGGAGTTTTAAATATGAAAAATGGGTACACCAACACCAACCCTGAGATGCTGGGTCAAAAGTGGAGGAATGGGGGCACCTGGGTGGCTCAGTCGTTAAGGGTCTGTCTTTGGCTAGGGTCCTGATGCCAGGGTCCTGCCATCGAGTTCCGCTATGCTCCTTGCTCAGAGGAGAGCCTGCTTCTCCCTGATGCTCTCTGCCTGCTTGCACTCTCTCCTTCTGTCAAATAAATAAATAAAATCTTTTTTTATTTTTTATTTTTTTAAGATTTTATTTACTTATAGACAGAGATCACAAGTAAGCAGAGAGGCAGAGAGAGAGAGAGGAGGAAGCAGGCTGTCCGCAGAGCAGAGAGCCCGATGCTGGGCTCGATCCCACCACCCTGGGATCATGACCCGAGTCGAAGGCAGCGGCTTTAACCCACTGAACCACCCAGGTGCCCCAAAATAAATAAAATCTTAAAAAAAAAATTTATTTATTTGACAACAGAGATCACAAGTAGGCAAAGAGGCAGGCAGAGAGAGGAGGAAGCAGGCTCCCCGCTGAGCAGACCCCCCCCCTCAACATGGGGGGTTTGATCTCAGGACCCTGGGATCATGACCTGAGCTGAACGCAGAGGTTTAACCCACTGAGCCACCCAGGCGCCCCAATAAAACCTTTTTTTAAAAACATTTTATTTATTTATTTGACAGAGAGAGAGTAAGAGAGAGCAGGAAGGAATGGGGAAAGAGCCAGAGGGACAAGCAGACTTCCCACCAAGCAGGGAGCCCAATGTGGGGCTCAATCCCAGGACCCTGGGATTATGACCTGAGCCAAAGGCAGCTGCTTAACCAACCGAGCCACCCAGGCACCCCAATAAAATCTTCAAAAAAAAAACAAGAAGAAGAAGAAGGTGTGGGATATTTACATAGTTCTCAGTCTCTCCTGACAAAATACTATTCATTACGAAAGGATAAGGAAGAACTACTTTACAATAGAGAAGCCTGGTAGACACCGCCTAAATAAAGGCTCCAAGTTAAGGTCACTGGTAATAGGATAATGCAATGTCATTACCTGCCACCTCACGGCATACAGTGAGAAGGCCACAGCGTCTGAGTCCGTGCATCACCTGGATCTAATTATGAGGAAACATAAAACCTTAATTGAGGGACAGTCCACAAATTAACTGGACTGAAAGACTGAAAAATGTTAAGGGTGCAAAAGTCAAGATTGGACTAAAGTGGCGGGGTGCCTGGCTGGCTCAGTTGGTGGAGCCCGCGACTCCTGATCTTAGAGTTGTGAGTTCGAGCCCCGTGTTGGGTATAGAGGTTACTTAAAAATAAAATCTTTTTTTTTTTTTTTAAGATTTTTATTTATTTATTTGACAGACAGATCACAAGTAGGCAGAGAGGCAGGCAGAGAGAGAGGAGGAGGCAGGCTCCCTGCTGAGCAGAGAGCCCGTGGGGCTTGATCCCAGGACCCTGGGATCACAACCGGAGCCGAAGGCAGAGGCTTTAACCACTGAGCCACCCAGGTGCCCCTTAAAAATAAAATCTTAAAGAAGCACCTGGGTGGCTCCATCGGTTGAGCAGTGGACTCTTGATCTCCACTCGAGTCTTGGTCTCACCGTCATGAGTTCAAGCCCCGCATTGGGCTCTACGCTAGGCATGGAGCCTACTGAAACTAAAAAAAAAAAAAAAAAAGTCCATGGGTGTTCTTAGTACAATTCTTGCAACTGTTCTGTGAGCTTCAAATTATTTAAAAAATAAAAATTAAATCCACATACAACAGAAAATATAAACAGTGAGTTAGATGAGTAAATCTTTATGCCTTCCAAGTCCATCTCACCTGCTGACCATTTGTATGACTTTGGGAAATCACTTCCCATTTCTGGGTCTACTTTTGCTTACTGGCAAGTGGGAGCTTTGGATGTGAGCAAATAGTCACCTTGGTTTTTCTAGCCCAAAGGGGATAGCACCTTACCTCTCCCTCTGTCCTGTTGTGAAGAAAAAATGAGGCATGACTGAGTAAAGGGGTTCCAGGGGCTCGGAGGGTCCTTGAGGGGCTTTAAGCCTTCCTCCCCTACCATCTTTGAGCGTGTTCGCGGCGTCCACACAGTCCTGCCCTCCCCCCCACTTCCGCTGGTCGGGTGGAAACGCAGGTCCTCTGGGAGCCTGACTTGGAATTGCAAATGGTTCAAAGGAGATTCTCACCCTTCAGGGCGAATTCGCCGCAATCACCTGGAGGTGCTCATTTCAAATGCAAATTCCTGGTAAATCCCCCTAATACTGGCTTAAACCTGTAGGGATCTGTCGGCGACCATTATTATTCTTTTTTTAAAGATTTAATTTTTAAGTAATCTCTACACCCAGAGTGGGGCTTGGATTTAGAACCCCGGGGTCAAGTGTCACAGGCTCCACTCCAGCGACTGCGCCAGCCGGGCGTCCCGTCTGCCACCGTCATCAAACCGGAAGTGGACAGACCCAGGCTGGTGTCCCAGCACAAACTTCAACGGGAACTTGGTTCTCCATGTCTTCCACTCTGCCAACCTTGACGTGTTGCGCTTGCTGCCTCGGGGCTGGGATATGGCTGCGGCTCCTTGAACAAGCCCGACATACTCCCACCCGTGAAGTTGGCACTTGCTTTTCCTCTCCGGGAGTCAGTGCACTTCTGTGCCTCCAGAAATCTGCTCAAATGTCACCTCCTTAGTAAAGACTTTAAAATTGCAAATCCTCCCGCCCCACCCTAACTATCTGGGAACTCCCTTTCTCCCTTCTCTCTCCCCACCCTTTTTTTTTTTTTTTTCGGTAAAGGTTTTATTTATTTGTTAGACAGAGTGAGAAAGACAGGGAGAGGCAGAACACAAGCAGGGGGAGTGGCAGAGGGAGAAGCAGGCCTCCCACTGAGCAGAGAGCACGACAGGGGGTTCAATCCCAGAACCCTGAGATCATGACCTGAACCCAAGGCAGACGCCCAACAACGGAGCCACCCTTCTGGGCTTTATTTTTCCCCACAACATTATCACATCTGACATGCAATGTGTTTTCCTTGTTCAAAGTCTTTTTCTCCCCACCCTAGAGTGTAAGGTCGGGGCTGGGGTGGGGGTTGGGGAGGGCAGGGGCTTCTGTTTATTCTATTCACTGCTGTATTCCCAGCACTTAGAACAACACCTAGAATGAACGTGTGGGTAACAGGTGCTCAGTAAATGGTTGATCAATGAGAGAATGCACTTCCAGGGGTACATGTGATTTTTAGGAAGGAAGAAGAAGGGGAAGAGGAAAAATATTTCCACAAATTTGTAACCAACTTCCATTTATGTCTGCTTAGCCAAAACCATGTTACATGGCCACTTTTTGCTGCAGGAGAGTCTAGGAATATGAATATTTTTAGTTGGATACAACTCTCCTTTTTTTTTTTTTTTTTTTAATTTTTTTTTTAACAGAGAGAGAGAGAGCATAAGCAGAGGAAGCAGCAGACAGAGGGGGAGGGATAAGTAGGCTCCTGGCTGAGCAAGGAGCCCTAATGGCTGCGAGACTGATCCCAGGATCCCGGGATCATGACCCAAGCCTAAGGCAGCTGCTTAACCAACTGAACCACCCAGGCGCCCTATACTGATCTCCTTGAACAATTTTTGTGAATAAGGAAGAAAGGAAGAATGGATATTGGAAAGACAACCTATAGGGTCTACCTCATGGATCTGTACTTGACCTAATGGAGTAGAAAGAATCTCTGAAGATGTTAATTTTGATGCAGGTGAGCCTTGGAACATGTCCTAAGAAAAATAGCCAGAAGAAGAGGATGACTGCAGAGCAAACTTACTTTCTTTCTTTCTTCTTTTTTAAAGATTTTATTTATTTTTTTGAGAAAGAGACAGTAAGAGAGAGCATGAGAGGGGATAAGGTCAGAGGGAGAAGCAGACTCCCTGTTGAGCTGGGAGCCTGATGTGGGACTCGATTCTGGGACTCTGGGATCATGACCTGAGCCAAAGGCAGCTGCTTAACCAACGGAGCTACCTAGGCACCCCAGAGCAAACTTTCTTTTTTATTCTTTATTCTTTTTTTTTTTAAGATTTTATTTATTTATTTATTTGTTTTTTTAAAAGATTTTATTTATTTTTTGACAGACAGAGATCACAAGTAGGCAGAGAGGCAGGCAGAGAGAGGGGGAAGCAGGCTCCCTGCTGAGCAGAGAGCCCGATGTGGGGCTCGATCCCAGGACCCTGGGATCATGACCCGAGCTGGAGGCAGAGGCTTTAACCCACTGAGCCACCCAGGCGCCCCAAGATTTTATTTATTTACTTGACAGACAGAGATCACAAGTAGGCAGAGAGGCAGGTAGAGAATGGGCGGGGGAGCAGGCTTCCCGCTGAGCAGAGAGCCTGACACAGGGCTTGATCCCAGGACCCTGGAATCATGACCTGAGCCTGAGCGGAAGGCAGAGGCTTAACCCACTGAGCCACCCAGGAGCCCCAGGGCAAACTGTCTTAAGCCATCGTGGGTGACGGATGCACACGTCCTGGACGGCTCACGGTCGCAGACAGCTGTGCATTCTACACTCCATCCCTGGGACTACCCTCACCATTTTTCCTGAGACAATCTTTATTTCCACTCCCCCTCCATACCCATGGTTACAGCCATAGAACTTTCGGAGGTATTGGTCAGATACCATGTTTCCACCCGCCTGACCCTCACCATCAAACTGGAATCACATTCCCATGAATCTGGCACTGGGACTGAGATTCTAAGTCTCTCTGGGTGACTGGATTGTGTCAACAAAGAGCTGCTGCTGGCAGATGTATTTTCTACGTCACTAACTGGAGTAGCCGAGGAAAGAGCCCGAACCCCACAAGGAAGAAGGGGGGTGAACTAGAGAGGGTCTTTTGTGGCGTTTGAGTCCCCGGGACTCGATTATTCCTGAGGACTGGTTCTGTTCTTGCCCTTGGGGTCCATGGTTTTTCTGAGTCCTTATTTCATTCAGGCCATCTTAAATGAATATCTAGTATGCCCAAGAGTTTCCACTAACACACACCCCAGCCTCTGGAGATCAGGGGCTCAGTCTTGGAGGAAGAGGTGAAACATGGCGACTTCTTTATCAACAAATAGTTAACCAAAGATCTGGGTGCCAAGGGAGAGTTCCTACCCTCTGGCTTTTTTGTGAAGCTCTAGAAAACCACCTGTGTCAGCCATACAGATGACCCGTCCCCCGCCCCCCCACTCCCCGACGGCTAACAGGAGAAAGGAGTGTTTTTTTTTTCTTCTTCTACTTCTTTTTCTTTTCTTCTCTTTCTTTTCCAAAGATTTTATTTATTTGACAGACAGAGAGAGAAATCACAAGAAGGCAGAGAGGCAGGCAGAGAGAGAGGGGGAAGTGAGCTCCCCGCGGAGCAGAGAGCCCGATGCAGGGCTTGATCCCAGGACCCCAGGACCATGACCCAAGCCGAAGACAGAGGCCCAACTGTCTGAGCCACCCAGACGCCCGGAAACAAGTGGTTTTAAAAGAGGACCTCTACATTCAGGTTCTGAAGATTTGATTTTATTTCCGACCACTCCCCTTCTATCCCTGGCCTTTGCTACTTATAAAAACACACAGGGTGGGACTCCTGGGTGGCTCAGCTGGTTAAGCAGCTGCCTTCGGCTCAGGTCATGATCCCAGCATCCTGGGATCGAGTCCCGCATTAGGCTCCTTGCTTGGCAGGGAGCCTGCTTCTCCCTCTGCCTCTGCCTGCTTCTCCCTCTGCCTCTGCCTGCCTCTCTGTCTGCCTGTGCTCGCGCTGACAAATAAATAAATAAATCTTTAAAAAAAAACAAAACAAAACACACAGGGTGCCTATCATTTTCCTAAGGAACAGCTAGGCTCGAGGGGTGGCACAGAAGGAAAAAAACAAAACAAAACAAAAACACATGGGCTTTAGAGTGTGGAAATCCAGCCTCGTTGCTACCCACATGTCTTGAGCCAAGTTAGTTCATTTTCTTAAATCCCATCTGTGAACCAGCGACAATACCTTCCATGGGGGAGACTGAAGTGAGTGTGCACCGGGGCGAAGGACCTAACCCAGCACCTGGCAGATCTCCAACAGCAGAGCCACTCCAGCCTTGGCCCTCCAGGCTGGCTCCCGGCAGGCAGGCAAGGAGCACCCCCAGGGGAAGGGTCAGCTTCCCAACCAAATGGTCAACCACAGCGCTTCCCTAGCTGCTCCCAGCCGCCCTGCCCCGGGAGGTAGGGGCTTTGTGTTTGTTTGTTGGCAGCAACGACTTTTCATTTCTCATAAGACCTCCGTGCTCCAGGGAACCAACAGCCAGAACCCAGATGGAGAGAGGGAAAGAAGCCCTGGGAAGAGAGCCGAGTGGGATATTCGTCTTTTAAACCATTTTAATTCAGTGCCCACCATGTGCCAGGTACATCTATGTGCTTTACACACTTTACTACCCGCTTTCATCTCTCCTGACTGATCAATGGAGGAGCAGAGCTGTCACATGATGATCGACCGCTAATCTGGACATCCAGGCTGTTCAGACATCTGCTAACAGCTCAGAATGAACGGGATGGGCGCCCTTAGCCTGGAACACGAACAGCCATTGCCATGGCTCTCACACAGACTTCAGGCTAGAGCTGGGACCTTGCTCCCCGCCCTACTGGGCTCACGAGTCCCCTTTAAGCCTCCCATTCTTCCCCAAGGTCCTGATAGCTGCAGCTGAGCTCTGAAAACTCCCCAAGCCCTCTTGGAAAAACAAGGAGGGAGAGAAAGGAGAAAGTGCATAAGCAAGTATAAGGAAGTACAAAGGGAAGAGAAGGCAGGCAAGCAATTCTGTGACGATACTCATTCCTTTATTATCGACTGTTAATTTGGACAGGGCTGGGCGGCAGGCTGCCGGCAGCACCAAGCTGCAGGTGCGTTTCAGCTCAACAGAGAGGCCTCATCTGAAGCCAAGGAGACAGAGGGTTATGTTTTTTATATATATTTATATATTACATACGTCCCCGTATAGTCATATGTATAGAGTGACAAGAATGGGTCACTGCATTAACCGTTGTCCTAAATAAAGACCATAGCAACAGACACGGAAATATGGTCCTCATCAAGGCCTTCACTTTGTCAATCAAACGTTCGATACATCAAAAGGGAAAGGAGAGAGACAGAGAGACTGAGATCCAACCACCCCGGTGGTCCTGTTCCCAGCATATCTTACACCGAATGTCGAGTGTCCCCCAAGTGTAGAGCGGAGGTAAACACACACACAAACACGCACACACATACACACGTACACAAAGCCGCAGGCAGGAGCTCCTCCTTTAACACACCTGGGGCCCAGCGCTCGAACTGGGGGTGGTGAAACCGGGTATTTTGTGCTCTAAGACTGTGAGGGTCAAGTGACCAGAGGATGCAGAGTCGATGTGTCCAAGTGATGAATGGGGGTGACACGTGCTGTTTCATCCACAAATAAGAAAGGTCAGTGGGAGAGGCTGCTCAGTATAGGCATGAAGTCCCTTGGTGCCCAGGCCACCTGGGGGATTTCTACACATAATTCCTGTCCCAGACACAGCCAAACCTCTGATCCGAATCCTGAGTCTCAAATAATCTCTTGGGCTCTGATGAAGAATGGTATTCCCCTGAAGGATGGGAGCAAATGGCAATTGAGTTGTCCAACCATCTAGTCCAGTAACTATGGCAGAAATGACAGCGTCGGTGAATGACACCAAACCATAGCTTGGTCCCTAGAGCAGAACTTGAACTGTGCAAGAAGGGTTCACTTTGTGATGGAAAGAGAAGAACCAGGTAATCAGCCCCCACCCCTGCCTCACCTCCCACTCACCAAATTCAAGCAGCTCTGTGAGTTTCATGCTTCTCTCCCAATGACTAAAATCCTTGCATTTCTTGGAACCAGAGATTCCCACGATGAGGGCATTTTGAGATCTTAAATCGCTTGTTTCTTTCATGATTACCTCTTTATTCCTCTACCAAAATATACACTTAAAAAGTAAATCAATGAAAATTAATCTTTCTCTTTTTTTGGTCGAAATTTACTTCTTACTACTTGAGATAACTGGAAACATCTTCAGATGTCACAAAAGGAGGTGGGGAACATTTCCCTCCGGGCTAATTTGCACAACGCTGAAGAAAGGATCCGTTTTCAACAAAACAGTGCTCAACAAATGTGATGCAGAAACAGGCATTAATTGGCAAAGCTGGCAGATTGGGCCTGGGTCTCTATCTCCTGTGCTAAATGAAGGGGGAAGCAACAGATTCCGGTACCCTTGTGTAGTCAGAGGGAGAATGACATTGATTCCTCCCACCCTGAACTAGGCTCCAGGCAGCTGCAGAGGAAAATGACCACGGCAGGAGGGAGCAGCATCTCAAAAACGGAGAGTTGGCTTGATCACTTGTTGACTCAAGTTATTTCTCCGAGGGGACAGAAACAAAGGGTCTCCATTACAGTTTCGTTTTCTGCAGGTGCTCAACCGGTCAGTTCACAATTCTCATCCAGAGGTTGGGACGGTGGCCAGGAAGCAGAGTAGGGTAAGCCATGAGTTCTTGCCAAAGCCAAAGAGCACGGGCTGTGTCGGTGAGGTCATGTAAGTCCTTGAAAAGGAGCCCAAGAGGCCGAAAGAGGTTATCTGAGGTCCGGGGAGGGAAGTGCAGGGCTCTGTTCACTGGGTGCACAGGTCCAACACTGTCAGGACATCTCTGGTCCTTTGTGGACATCTAGCGTTTTTCTAGTCCCAGAAAGTGCTTAGGAACTGCTCACCATCAGCTAGAGGAGATGGATGACGGAGTAAGACAGGTAGAAAAAGTACTCTCTTCTCAGGCACTGGCTACCTTCCCTTCCGGGAGCAGCTGATAGAGAGGAGCTTGAGATCTGACAGCGGGGTGGGGGGGTCTAAAGTCAGAAGGAAAGGAGGCTATGTAGTGACCACGGCAGGCTCAGGCGAGGGCATCTCCCCCAAAACCGAACTCCACAAATAAATAACATTAATTAAATAAAGGAGGCTGAGAAGAGCGGGCCGACGCACGGTCTGCCAGGGTCTCACCCCCTCACACATACACACACGCACATGCACACGCACGCACGCACACTGAGTGTCAGGTGAGACGATCCAGGGTTGGCTCCCCATCCCAGGAGGCTCTTGGACGGGCAGCCTGACTGAAGGTTGTCACTCATGGTCTAGCACTGTTGTGGGGTGCAGAGCAGCGGAGGCCAGTGAGGCGTGTGGGGTAGAGGCTGGAGGCCTCTGAGGAGTCTGGCACCTGCAGAGGGTAGGGATGAGGTGGGTGAATGGGGAGGTTGGGAAACAGCAGGAAACCAGAAAGTAAGGACTGGCCTTTCCCTCTCCCTGTTGCTGTGGGAACCCCTCCCTGAAGACCCCAGTTATCCGCCCCCCCAACCACTCCCTTAATGCCTGGCAGGTACAACGAAAACCCTCTTCAGCCTAAACCAGCCTATGTGGTCTCCATGCCTCCTAAGTCCCCTGCCCACTCTGAGCACAGGGGTACTGACCAGGACCTGGACTTTCGAACTTTAGATGTGGAAGGTCTTTCCAGAAAGCTGTCCAAGCGCATTAGCCTCTCCATGTGTAGCGCACGGGGATCTTGTTCTTGGTCATGAGAGAATTCCATCTCGAAGACAGCTGGAGGGGACACATCCAACTCCAGGAACATGATGTTTTCAGCCTGTGGTGGGAACATCAGAGCAGACATGAGCAGCGGCCCCGAAGGCTCCATCTCTCCGGCACTCCATTAATATTGGGGGTAGCAGAGGTGATGAGTAGGCAGAGCAAGCAGAGATTGTGAGCATTGCCTCCCTTGGGCTCACTCTCCTTCCCCCCCTTCTATTTCCCAGCTTCTTACCCTGTACCTGGGGTGGGACCCCATTGCCATAGCAACCCGAGCATACTGGCTGATAGGCCTCTTGTAGCCCACTGCAGACGTTGGACGCTTCTTCATTTGGCTGTTGTTGCTGTGGGGAAGAGGCTATATTAGAGCGGGTTTCTTTTGAAATGGGGAAAATGATAAGAAGAATTATGTATCGCTCAAAGC
>RCUC01121471.1:0-16861 GCA_003697995.1 Taxidea taxus jeffersonii | reverse complement strand
CCCATTTGTCTCCTGCTTCCCCCATGGAATGTAAGCTCCACGAGGACAGAAATCTGTCTGCTCTCTTCTGGCACGCTCGCTAATGTCTGACGATCAAGTGAATGGTGACTTACAAGATGAGCACAGCTGTGAAAAAGGATAAAAGAGAAACAGAAAACCTGCCCTGCCTGCCAGGGGTTTAGGACCTGGTTAGGGAAAATCGCCGGGTGCCTACCCACCTCATCTCCCCTGCTTTGCAACTCGGGATTTCTGCCCCTGATGTTTTAATGGCTTTGACATCGTAAAAGGGCCCCCTAATACATTAGTGTCATTCACCCAAGAGAGCTTCATTAAGGGTGGAATTCGGGGGTCCCAACCTCGGCTGACTCCAGTAGCACAAATGAGGAAAGTTGCTCGCACCCCCGGAGCTCTCTGGTCCAGCCTCGCTCGAAGGGGTGGGGGCGGGGGGGTGGGGTGGGGGTGGGGCGAGGAAGTGTGATTAATCCCTTCAGGCTTCCGTTCATTCAGGGACTTGACTGTGCCTCTAAGTTTCAGGTTTCCCATCTATAATCTAGACCTATATCATGTCATGGAGGACAATGACATGGAGGACATCAATGACATGGAGGAGGATGTGGAGGACCCCAAATGTGTGATTTTTCTGTGGGCCCTGGGAAAAGACTGGCATCTCCGGGTAGTGGATTTCCTGCATCAGAGGGATAAGCTATGGGCCCGGATGGGCTTCAGGGCCATGGTGAACCGCGAGTGCTGTGAAGAGGTCATGGCCAAGGAGCCTTCCCACTGGGTCTGGACTCGAGAGCGGCAACCCCAGCACGGTGGGACTCAGAGGGGTCCAAAGGCCCAGGTCCTCCTCCCTGGGCCCCCCAGCCCCTCGCCACCTCCCTGTTCCCTCCATGGCCAACTTCCTTCCCACAGCCAGTGCCGCCACGAGCCCCACCCCGTGCCTGTCTTATCCAAGTGCCCTTCCCCAAACCCTGAGTAGCATTGCCCTCCCCTTCAAGCTTGTCTCTCAGTGGCTGAAGACCCCTTGGCAGGGGGCTTCCTCATCATCCCACCCCCCCAACTACAGCTGGAGCCAGGCACCTACACTCTCCACATCCTCCCGAAGCCTCCACCATGCCCTGGGCACTGACACTTGCAGAGTGAAGAGTAGCCCACTTGCTTGCCCGATGACCCAAGGCCCACTAGCTGTGGGCCCCCCACCCCAGCCTTCTGTCCTATTGACATCAGGCTGGCCGAGCCGCCTAGGCCCCCTGTCACCTCCTCCCAGATGTACCCACTCTGACCCTGGCCCCTCTAATAAACTCGTGTCCATAGGACACCGACTGAAAAAAAAAAAATGTCCATGTCCTTTGCTTCGTAACAAACCAGCCTAAAACGTAGTGGCTTAAAACGGGGCACTTGTTATTTCTTGCAGTACTAAGGGCTATCTGTGAGTACTTTGGGTTCTAGTCTCACTTGGTTCTAGTCTCTGTTGTCTGGCCATTCAGCTGGGCCTGGCTGGTCTATGTCTTTGGTCACATGTCCAGTGGCGGGTCGGCAGTAGGCGTCTGCTTCCTGCTGCCGATAACCCTCCATGAGATGGGTCCAGGCTCTTTGCATGGACATCTCAGGTTCCCAAAAGTAGCAAAAGAAGGCAAGTCCCATGTACACACACCATTCGAGCCTGGGCTGCCTCCAATCTGTGAATGTTCCAGCGGCCAAAGCAACTGACACGGTCAGGTCCAGATCCAAGGAGTAGAAAGAGAAACCCATCTCTTGATGGGAGGAACGGCAGAATCACATTGCAAAGGGGTGTGGGTGAGGAATTTGTGGCTGGTGTGTGGTTTGGTTTTTGCTCTCTACCTCAGTCAGTTCTCTCTTATGAAAATGTATCGTGGCTGCCACAGAATGTGTCCAGAAGACCCTCAAACAAGGAACGTAGCTGACCACAGACCCTAGGCTGCTGTGCTCTGAAATCCATTCCTTCATAGGCAGTGAGGCCATGTGCCTGCGACCAGGCGTCACAGATGCTAAGGCAGCTCATTCCCGTCCGAGGACAGCTGACTCTGGCACTAGGACTCCTTGATGCCTAGCCAAACCTTCCAGAGCCTACACAGTGGGCTAGAACATTCCTGCCCACCCTCCTTCCCTCTTCCCTTCGCTGAGGCCAGACTTGTGTTGTGGTCTCATGACTCTTCCAGCCTTGTCTAGCTCTCCCCCATTTTCTCCCCAAGAAGTGCCCCCCTAACAAAACACAGTATTATTTATTATATCAGATGGTTTGGGGGATCCAGACCTTGGTTCCGACTCTGGAAGCCAAAGTGCTCCATCCTCCCAAGAATCCCACATCCTGCAGCCAAACGTTTCAGGCACTGCGCCTCTCGGGGTTGCCCAGCATGTTCTTCTCATTCTTCCCTCCCTGACGCTTGGTATTTCCCCCCCAAAACGCATGTCTTGGAAAACCACACCCCCCCCCATTCATCAAGGCCTGCCTCAAAGGCCGGCTGCCCTTGCTCCCAGCCATCTGACCGTGTTCCCTCCCCGCACACAGGTGACTGGCCCAGCCGCAGTCTGAGCCCGCTGACCTTCTCCGCCTCTGGCTCACAAATGGCTTGCCAAGCGCTTTCAACCAAGCACAGGGCAATTTACAACCAGAGCGGGGGCTGTCTCGGCGCCTTTGATGCCTCCATCAGGCCCTGGGCTCATTCATCACCAGCCTGGGAAAGCTGCAGGGTCCTCTGTGCTAGGGGCTGTCTCCGTCTCCAGGCTGGCCTGAGCTCCTGCAGGACCTGCGTGAACCACTGGGGCAGGTGGGGACCAGGCAGGCAGCCACCTGCCTCTAACCCACTGGGTGCGGGTGCCCTCCCCCTCTCTTCCACCTGCTCTCCCAAGCTCCCCAGCAGGGACCATGCCAAAAGCCCTGGAGAAGGAATAAATATTCAGGGATGTGTTGTCAGAGCCGCTGTCAGTCCTCTTCTGTTTGGTTTGGACCCACCTGTGTGCTCCAGCATGGTGGGAATGAGGAAGGTGGTAAGGATCGGGGGTGGGCGATGCCAGGTCAGGTTTTCCAGCCAGTGGAGTTTACAAATGAGGCTGGGTTTCTGGAATAAAGATTTCCACCTCCCGCAGCTACAGAGGAAGGAGCCCCTGCAGAGGATCTGCCCCTCCTCAGATCCTGGTTTTCACAGGATGCCTGCAAGTTGGAAAAGCCCAGAAGCGGGTCTTGCACACTGTTCAACATCTTCAGTGATCAGTGCAATTAGTCTAGTTTCTGCCTAGCATTGACCTTCAGGGCTAATTTGGAGAGATTATCCAGAGCGGGACTCTGCAAGGGGTGGCCTGGACAGCCTCGGATCATCAGACTGTAGTTTTCCCAACCAATATGGAATGCGGTCTATAAGGCATGCATCAGGGGGGCTGGGACCACACCAGAAGTGCACCGGGCGGGGAGGAAATGGACAAGGAAGCTTGGAGACAGCACGGTCCTCACCAGTCACTGATTCCCAGAGTTCTTACTCCTCAACCCACGCCCTCCACCTCTCAGGGTAGGGGAACAAGGAAGAGCAGGAGGGCCTAGAAGGGCAGAGCATGAGGACTGGAAATGCCCCCAGGCCCTAGAACCACCCAAGAATGCTAGGTTTAGATTTTCATAGAAAGTACAAGTGGGACTCTGCACAGCATCTCAAGTCCATCCCCAGAGCCCAGGCTCAGTTAACAGAGGTGGGTTCCATTTATGGGGGAATAGTGTAGAAGTCACAGCCTGAACTACCCCGCGGCAACGAGCCCCACCCACCAAACAGACTCTGAGGTTAGGTTTGGGATAGAAATGGTCAAGGCTCTTCCTGACTTGATCGGGGACGCAACGGGAAGCAGATGACAATTTCGGATGATTCTAGGAAGGGTTTGGAAAAGGGCTATTTCAAAGGTGGACACAGGGTATTTATGGAAATCCCCAGGGATGGTGCAGTATCTCAAAGCTCCTAAGGGCCGAGTTCCCTTACCTCCTCCCGGCCCAGAGGAGCCCCAGGAGGGAGCAGTTCCTGAAGCCAGAACAGAGACTGCTGTGTGCGATCTGGGAACTTCAGGAGGTGGAGGGACTTCTCCAGCTGACAGGCAGGGAACCAGGGGGTAAATACCCTGACTTTACGCTCACCTTCGCTCTAGGGCTTCCCAAAGGCCAAGCAGAAGCTACAGGGCAAGGGAGCCAATTCATATCCCTGTAGGTCATCTCCATACTCCTGGGGCACAGAGCAGGGTGGGGAAGTCTGGAAGCTGGATCTGAAGGGGACAAATAAGGTCTGTCTAAAACTGGGTTTAATTGTTTCTCTGCCAGACTCCAGGTCACACTGATTTTTAGCATTGTGCTGGGCACTCCAATTGAGAAAACAGGGAGACAATCATAAGTGTAATAAAGGAAATCATAGTTCTATTACCAACACTCAATCTTTGTCCTTTGTCCTACGGTCCTTTGCATGGCCACACTGTGGATTAGATCTGTGTCCAAAGTCTCCTGGAGCTTAAAAAGTGACCTTGCAGAACCTATCAAAGGTCACCTCAGAGGAAGACTCTCCATGGGAACATCTTAAAGGGGGACATGCTCTGGTCTTGAGCCTTGTTTCAGACGCAGGGAACGCTCCAGCCAGCATCACTGTGGGGTGCCCTCCCACCCTCATGAGGAGCCACCTTCATGGTCCCGAGAAGCTGGAGAATAGCAAGTAGGAAGCCACAGAGATGAAGCCAACCCTGGGATCGACTCGGGTGGCATTTAGACAAAAGAGCTAGCAGAGAGACAGGGCTGTTCGCCAAAAGGCATATTAACATAGAATCGCGAGGGACTTTATTTTTAAATAACACCCAAGAGGTGTGACACGAAGAATAGGTCAAAAGTACAAAAGAACTTGTTTCTGCATTTTTTTCCTCTTTCTGTTGCCTTTGGTTTACCAGCATTTAAGTTGTGTAAGGTGAATTCGAGGCTTTGTTTTGTTTTAAGTAAATACATGGTATGATTTATTCCTATTACTGGCGATGTGTTTTTCGGGAAGCTCCTAGCTACTAATCCTAAGTCTCAGGTCTCTATTACAACCACTAACTAACAGCACCGTCTCACTACTGGTGACAATAAAAAAAGAAAAGGCACAGCCCAGGGAGTCTCTGTGGTACGTTTTGCCAACAAAGATGAACATGCTGTAGGAGGGAGCAAAAAAAATATATATATATATATGTATATATATAATTTTTAAATATTTTATATTTATTTTTATATATTTTATTTTATTTTTATATATTTTATATATATATATATATATTTTGCCAGAGTATGAATGTGCAGAAGGGAAACAAGGAAAAAGAAAGAAAATGAAGAGAGGGAAGAGAAAAGGATCAAGACAGGAAAACCTGTCTCCGAAATCGGACACCTCAGGTGGGCTTCTGTTATTGAGATATGTCCCAGATGCCCCTGATTCTTCGGTTCCTGCCAGAGAAACCAAGCAGTTGGGCCCCACAGAGCCCCGGGGCGGGGGAGGGGCGGTGCCCAGCCCGTGAGAATACCTGAAGGTAGTCTTGGAGCACGTGGCCGGGTTGTCATTAATGTCCTCCACGATGAAGGTTATCTGCATGCGATTCTCTTGACCCCCTGAGGGTCTGTCCTTCACCAGAACTTCCAGAGAAATGGAGGGATTTTGTCTTAATTCACCTGCGTCTCGGTCTAGCCTGTGGGCCACCTGGATTGTACCGGTCACTGAGAAGGCAAAGGTGAGAACACGACTCTTTGGAGACTTGGAGACAATTGGAAAGATCATTCTGGTGTGAGGACTGGCTTGCAGGGAAAATACTCCCTCTACAAACACATTTTTAAAAACTCAGGTGACTTCCCGTATTAGACATCGATTGGGATGCCCGGCCTGACCTTCTAGAACCTGTCACCTCAAACTTCAGGGCTAGGCCCTGGCAGCGGGCCTTGCCAGCTATAGGACTGGTAGACAGTCGACTCCAGCTTGACCCACTGCGTTCTCTCACTGGAGAATGAGTCACCAAGTCCCACTAGGCAGGTTAACAGTGGAGCTACGGATTGGGGGCCAGAACTCTTAAAACCGTCGTGGACGGGGCAGCGCCAATTCCCACCTTTCCAGTGACCCACCCACTTGTTCTCACGGGATTACCAGGATCCCCTTGGTAGGTATCCCCTATCTGTTTTTTCTCCTCTCATGCCTGGTTTGGCTTGCCTTCAGGTTTGTTACTTGCAACCAGAGTCCTAATAAAGATGCTCCCCCAAACCACTGCATTTCTTAAAAGTTGCATTTGCAGTACTAGTGTGAACAGAATTCTAAACCGTCGCTGTCCATGCTTACACCATTAGCTGAGTGAGGTCTTTGATAACAGGACTAGACAGTGCTCAGAGATAGAGCTCGATTATTGCCTAAGCCTGCCTCTCCTGGGACCAGGCGTCCTTCACTGTAAAGCCAATGGGGCAAATAACATGTTTTCTTTCTGGGACTGTCCAATGTTCACCTCCACAAAGTCATCATGTAAAGTCCTTTGGAAGAATGTGATAGGAACTTACGAGGTGGAATTGCCTAGGAGTGGTCTCTGGGGTCACGATCTTTGGTCTGAATCCACTTCGTACCTGCAAGCTGTGAGGCCTTGGACAAGTCATTTACCCTGTCCAAGTCCCTTTATCTCAGCCTTAGTTCCCTCATCTATAAAGTGTGGGTTACCATATTTCATTGGGTTGCTATGCTGAGTTGAGTACTTACAATGGAATACATGTGGGTCACTTAGGATAGCACCTAGCATATGGGAAGACCCCAATAGAAGATGGCTGTCCCAGGAGGGGGAGCTCTCCTCTGCACTGACATAATTAGTTGGGAAGATAAATCCTAGCAGCCCGGCAGATTGCTCTAGAATGGCACGGTCCAGTGTGGTAACCACTAGCTCCATGTTTCAGCACTTGAGATGTAGCTAGTCCAAACGGAGATGTGTGGTCACTATAAAATACACAGCGAACTTACAGACTAGGTACAGTAAGTAATAATGTCAAGTATGTCACTAATAACTTTAAGATCTTTGTTACACTTCATGACAATATTTTGGGTATGTTGGGGTAACTAAGCTGCCTTATTGAAGATAATTTCACCTGTTTCTTGTTACTTTTTAAAAATGCAGCTACTGGACTTTAAACTTACACAGGTGGCTTCCGTCCTGTTTATTTGTGGACAGTGTTGGTCAGGATCCTCTTTTCAGGAGACTCCCAGGTACCCTCAGGGCAGTGAACTCACCCATTCTTACACTTGCTTCGAAGGTGAAGGAGGGATATAGCTGGTCACCTTGGGACCCTGTTCAGTTTTCCCGATTCCTATCCCAGCTGCTGCTTTTAATGCATCGATTACTCTAAAGGCATGCCCCAGAACAAAAGACAGATAAAATATTTGTGAAAGAATCCAAATGGCTGAATGAAAGGGTGCACAGGAGGGTGAGAGAGAGAGAGAGAGAGAGAGTGTGTGTGTGTGTGTGTGTGTGTGTGTGACTTACACTGGTTGATCACAAAATAGCGGTTAGCAGTTGTGATACTGTAGAGCAGGAAGACGGTGAAACCCTTATCGTCAGGGTCCTCTGCGGTGACGTTGGCCACAATGGTGCCTGAAGCCAGCTCCTCGGCGATCGTGTATACTCGCACCAGGCTGAGCAGAAATACAGCAGACACAGCTCGTTTTCAGGGGCACGGGAGGGTGGAGTCTGCGAGGTGGGTATTTTGGTTAGTACTAAATATAGCTCCTGAGCTTCTGAAGTTGCATCCGCGTGCTCTGAGAAAGCAGTCAGCAGCTGAAAGGAGTGGGGACAGGCTTTTGCATTTCCAAAGATCACACCCCCGCGACTGCCACCATGGACAGTGGCTTCGACCTCTGACACGGCACACGCCTGACGCCGATTCACAACGGCCTGGGTGTTAACGCCTTTTATAATCGGGATTCTTGGCCTGTCCGGCCATCTTCTCTCCCTCTCCGATTCCTGTGCAAAAGCTCCCTGAGTGGTTTTAAAAATCATCTGGACACAGGTTCCTGGCTCATCCCCTGGCTGCCACCAGAAGCGATGGTAAATAAACGATAAATACTTTTATTTCTTCTTTGTCTTCTTTGTTTTGTTCTGCCTTGCCTACAGAGGCAGAATTGACGCAGAGAACCTGCATACCTTTCTGAGTTGTATTTCTCGTAAGGTCAGCTCTCTGAACAGAGAAGCCAAGGTCACTGCCCTCCGACAGTGACTTCTTACGAGATAACCCCGAATCGCCAACTTAATCATCTTCCTCAGGCCTCCTCTGCTTTGGGGACAGGATGATGGTGAGGCAGATAGGTTCAAAGTTTTAACCACACGACTTGGGTAAATTGAGTAATTTTGAATGCACCAAGGGAGGCTTATCGTTGAGAATAATCCTGCAGGAAATCCTTCTGCTGAGGGAAAGTCATTTCAGTGGGACAAATCATCACCCCCTGATTTCCCAGTTTCCTAAGTTTGGATTTTCCCTTCCTTAAGAGGGAAACGTTATATCTCAGGTCTAAATGATCGCATTCGTTTGGTGAGCTCAGAATTTTTCTGCAGTTCTGTCTCACCCTCCTTGTAGGGTAGATGGGACCAAAGGGAAGAGAAAGGAGAGGGAGAGGGAATGAATGTCCAGCTAATGTCAGACCGAGGCAGGCCGAGAGAGGCTGGGACCAGGCCCTCCCTCACTGGGGTTCCTGCCTGGGTTCTGGGTCTTGAGGTGACCCATTCTTGGGGTGACCTCCTGTCGGTGCACCAGTGTGGGGAACAGTAATCCTGTTCAGGCCAAGAGGCCACCCAGTGCCTCCCTGATGCTGCCCATTGATCCACTTACTTGCCTGATGCCTTTCTTGGTGAATCTGGGCTGCGGCCCATCGTGGGGCAGGAATAGACAAAGGAGAGTGGGACCAAGGAGGCAGGGGGTGGCAGGAGCCAAACCCAGAGCGGGAGGAGAGAGGGAGGTAGCCCCAGCTCCCAGAGCTATACTCAGCCCTTGTGTCCCTGATGTGAGAGCCTCTGTTTTTAACATGTTCTATCTTTTCTTTGGTTACTTTGAGTGGCTTTCGTTAACTTCAAAGAGACTGCTGCAGCTCCTGCGCCACCTTCACCCCTTGGCCCCGCTACTCCCAGTGTGGTCCCCGCATGTCTCACAGGTCCCCCTGGAGATTCTGGATCTGAACGCTGACCTCAGGCCAGCTCCAGACTGCCGAATCGAGAGCTGTGTTTTCCCAAGATGACCGAGGGACCTGTCTGCCCTTCAAAGTTTGAGAAGAGCTCTTATAAGGGATCACCAGAGGTGACAACCCTAGACACCCAGGCTGTCCTAGGACAGAGGACACCTTGGGAGGAGACTCCCTTCTTCCAAAACAGTGGTTCTCAGTTGGGAGCGATTGTGCTATTCGTCACAAGCGGAGGCAGGGGCTGCTACTGGCCCCCAGGGGGAGAGCCCAGGGGTGCAGCTATGCCACATACAGTGCACGGGTCAGCGCCCACCGCAGGGAACGTCCACAGAGCAGCTGCTTAGGGCGCGCCATTCTGCAGACTCCTCTGCCCCCACCTGGCACTCCGGGAAATCAGGTCCCGCGAAGGGGACTGGTCAGGCTATCGCTTAGGTACACCATTCTCTCCTTGGCTCACCTGAGAGTGAGCCTGGCAGAAGGCAAAAAATCTTTGGTTTATTTGGTCTGAGGACCCAAGACCCAAGTGTATATAATATTACATTTAACATAAAGCGGGAACCCTCAGCCCACAGTTAAGACCTATACAGCCAGGGGCCCTGCAGTCAGCCGACGGGGTCAAGCTTTGGTACCATTACATCCCCATCCCCCCACCTCCTTCCTACTGCCCATCCCCCCATAACACCAGTTACCAGGGCCTTGGGGAGGGGAAGACAAGGGCCAGTGGCCACACTCACGTGGAAGGGCATGAATCCCTGAGGATGGCTTCAGTGTTACAAATGTGTATGCAGTAGGTGCATAAAAGTGTGCATGCTCTGCGAGTCACTAGGTTGAAAACAATGGCGGGGAGATACCGAAGAAACGGGCAGTGGGAGAGAGACTGCTCAAATCGAAGGTAAAGTGCTCTGCCAAAGCGGCAAGCACTGTGCTTGCTCCGTAAAGGGCAAATAGAAGTTAAGTACTTTTACAAAAAGGTGCTTGACTGTAATAATAGCAGGATCCCGAGTACACAGCGGGAGGTGACAGAGCATTCAGGCGTTTGCCCCCACCCAGGGGTAAGACGGTGAGCTCTCTGCCACAGAAAGGACGTTCTCTTTGTCTGTATTCAGTGCAGGGCTTTACCAGCTAATACAGATAGGAGGGTTGTTTCCACGTTCCGCAACTCTGCGTCACCCTCGAACTAGGCATAGCTGAATCACTCTGAGGATTTAACTGTGTTAATTCTGAATTAAAGAACTCATGGCTCATCCTGGCACTGGTTTGGAAGGGAAAGAAGGATCATGGCTCAAGGGAACAGGAAAGCCCTCCACGTCAGTACCTACTTTGAAACCAAGCAGACTCTTGCAAACCACGGGTGGCTGAGGGACAAGGTCGACTCTGATGAGCACATGGGTGAAGTCAGGGCAGGCCCCCTGCCCCAGTCCTTCCAGGGACAGGCTCTTGCAGGCCCATCCCTGCCAACACCCGTGGATCGCTGTTTGACCTAAAGCCCAATGACTTGTTACGAAACGGTTAAAGGGTCACACAGACCTTTTGTCTGGCATGGAGCCTAACAGGATCATTTTTCGAACCAAAAAGGAGAACCAGAGTTCCAGACCCATCTCTGGGGGCCCCAGCAACCAGCCAATGCCACGTTCTCTTTTGGAAGACGTCATCCAAACCAGACAGTCTGCCCCTTGGGAGAACTTATTTCTCCCTTTGCAATCCTGTTAGTCTGTTTCCCCATGTCACAGATCCGAACGTGGGGTGGGGGGCGCGACACGACAGACCACATGGCCGTCACCTGCCCCTGGTGGTTACCCATGAGTCGGCATTGCTGTGCCGGCGAGTACTGGAGTCTGAATCCAGGAGGGGATCAGGGATGTCACAGCTCTTTATGAACTGCCTGTGCTGGGCTCTCGGAGGAACCCATCCACAGAAACGGATCGCATCATCCTTCCAAGCTTCACGGGGCAAGGGGCGTCTCTGGGAAGCCTGACGCGGGTGTGTCTGCTGCTCTTCCCTCCATGTGGACCCCCAGCCCCTGGACTGCAGACTGTTCACATCCAGAAGTCTCACCACTGTGCTGTGTTTTGCCAAACCAGACCGGCTTAGCCGGTGCGTAGGGCGGCCTTATACCTGCCGATCGCAGAATACTTTTGCAAACGTGCTACGTAGTTCTGGGGCCCGGGGCCTTTCTGTTGGTGGAGTCTCCCCAACTTTCTGTATTTTACTCACAGCCATGAAAGCAGTTACTATTACTTACCAGGCTGGTGATTTCACTGTTCACTCAAGCTGATTCCTGAGCCCAGCTCAGCAATGGGGATGGGGTGAGTCTGGCAAGCAGTAAGCCGGGTGGTTTCCAAGTCACATTCCAGCTCAGAATCCCAGCTTCCTTCTGAGATCCCAATCTATAACAGGCTTCACTCTCCCCTTTGGGCCTGGGCTGGTGCCAGGCCTGTTCCCCTAAGCTGCCCGCACCAGACTCGCTTCCCTACCTCACCTCTACTGCCAGATGCCGCCAGATCTCTTTTCTGGACCCCCCACGGCAGGAAGAAATCTAGAACACCCCACCACGGGCAGGCCTCTTAGGCTCCATCGCCAGAGACCTCTCCTCAGTCAGAGAGGACACCATTCTGAGAGTGGGCTTTATAGAGTCTTGACTGATGGCGCGTGCCCTTGAGTTTCACTATTATTCATGCTGGACACTCTATTAAATAGTACCTGCCTTGTAGTTACTACTAAACAGGCCCAGGGGCCAGCCCCGCACCAGGGGCATCGTGTCCAGCCCCTCTTCCCACTCCCCACCATACCCACAATCCCATGGTGCAGAGGAAAGGCGAGCAAAGCTGGCAGGGGGATATCTGGAGGTCAGAGAAAAGACACTGAAGATCTCAGGTCTCTTGTCTCTCTTCCAGGCCAAGGCAAAGAGCATCCCTCTGGCGTATATTAAATGCGCCTGAGAAAGCCGGGCCGCCCAGAAGGGATGGCGGCTGTGGCCCATGGAGCCCCACATGCCCTGTGGCCTACCTGGTAAAGCGGGGGACTTCATCGTTGACATTCACAATGTTCACCTGGAGTGTTGTGGAGGCTTCAAGCCCTTGGCTATCTCTCACTCCCGCAATCAGAAGGAAACTGTAAGGGAGACCCCCCCCCCCCGGAGTGAGGGACTCAGGCTTTGCTGAAACTACCTCAAAGTGGAGTGGGGGAAAAATGGGGTGGGATGAGGGAGGGAAGGGTCTGCCCCATTCTGCCCACCATCCTCCAGATGCACATACAGAGTCAGAACTGCTAGGGCAACCCTTCCTTCCTTGTGTCTACAAACCCACCCCGCCCTTCTTATTTTGTGGAGATGAAGATGTGTGATGGGGAAGGAGGCCTTCCATATAATTGCCTTAGTCCCTCTTCCTTTTGGGGGTCTCCCTACCCTCTGAACTCAGTAGGAAGGCAGCAAAATCTGCTCGGGGCCTCCCCTGCTGCCCACAGGCTTCACCATACCTGCTCCTCGACCCTCAGACTTCAAGCAAGGTCATTGGCAAAGGCTACCTTTTGTGTCCTGCTTCAAAGTCAAATTCTGTTGTGGAGAAAAGGGTCCCATTAGCAGACATCCTGAAGTTCACTGAGGAGATGATCAGGAAATACTAAAAAACAAGGAGAAAAAAGAATGTAACTGAATGTACCTCTTCTTCTTTCTCTGGGGGGACTATTTTGTTCCATTCCTGTTTTATATTCTTGGCCCGTGGAACATCCTTGATGCTTCAGGATGAGGCCCAATGCACAGTTCTCAGACTCAGTGATCTTTGAAGCAAGAAAGTTCTGTATCTGCTGGCCTGAGCCTCTGACCTGGGAAGCCACACTCTGAGGAGCTGGTCCCTGGGTCCTGCTTCAGTGACAGAGCAAGTGTGAAGGCTCCTGGTCTAGGCACTCTGCTTCCGAGTCCAGTCATGGCTACCATATGTTAAGCGATAAGTCGATACTAACGTAAGTAAGACCTGGTCTCTACCCTTGGAAGAACTTATGATACAGGAGGGCACAACAACGTTCACAAGCATCATTCCCTGGCATGATGGCAGGGAAAAGTAAAGACACAGAAGTGAGAGAGGAGAAAACTTAGCAGGACCTCAAGTCCAAGTTAGAAGCTGATTTGTAGCTACAAGAGCTGTTTCAGAGTCTGATCTCAGGTTTATATGGCCACTGGTGAATTCTCTCCGTCTCTTGAGGGTGTTGAGAGTATAATCCTTTATGGCTCCCAGTGCCCAGCCCAGCTCCCTTGATGACCCCTGACTAGCCACACTTGCTCTGACAAAAATACAAGCTTATTTGCACAGCCCCCTAAGGGCAGCCCGTGGGAAGACCACTCCCTTGCTATCCATGGGTGTTCACCAAGATTGCTTCCTCGCTGCGGTGATGACGTCAATGAGGCAGGTGAAGGACCTGGCTCTGAAGAGCTGAGTCCAAGTTCTGGTCCTCACCACGGGATCTGGGACAGGCCCCTTCCTTGCCTGTCATATCGGGACGATACCACCAACTGCTCCTCTATGCTATCATGAGGGTTCCATCAGAAGCCACACTGGAAAATGCAAAGCAGCGCTTCCGTGTTTATAGCCATTTATTCCAAAGGGCTTTAAGGTTTGAAGGTTTGATTATTTCCTACCAGGATGAGAGAGGATCTATCCTCCAGGCCTTAGATCTCTGGATCAGATAATCAGTGGAGTTTTTGCAATCAGAGCCACAGCCCCTGAAGTCTAGAATCAAAGGAAACACCAGCCAAGGCTTCCAACCCAGCGATTTGCTCTGTTGTACGTTCACAGCTAAGCTCCCCATAGGAGAAAAGTGAATGCACAGAAAAGAGATTAACGATCTCATTTGGGGCCCTTAGGAGGGTTTCAACCATTTTCCTAATTGTAATAAGACATACTTTTTACACACAAAATAGGAAAGACAGAAAAATATAAAAAAGAAACTCAAGAGTAGCCACCTGTAAAATCTTACGATTTTCACGAATAGCCCTCCATTCTTTTCTATGCAAACGTATACCTTCCAAAAAATTTTGAGATGATGCTCTAGTCAAAATTACATTCTCTTATTCTTTCCCTTTGCAGCTTGAGCCCTTCCCCATATTCTTTTTTTTTTTTTTTAAGATTTTATTTATTTATTTTGACAGACAGAGATCACAAGTAGTCAGAGAGGCAGGCAGGGAGAGAGAGGAGGAAGGACGCTCTCTGTGGATCAGAGAGCCCGATGTGGGGCTCGATCCCAGGACCCTGGGATCATGACCTGAGCCGAAGGCAGAGGCTTTAACCCACTGAGCAACCCAGGCGCGCCCCCCTTCCCCATATTCTTAACTCTTCCTTTACAGCCCAGTTGGTACACATTCTACTGTAGGGCTTACTTTATTGGGTCTTTCTTGCTGGTCCTTTAAATGGCTCTTACCCATTTTTAAGGGGAATGGGCAACACCAAGGAACACCCTTCTTCCAGCACCCCCCCCCAAGTTGTACAAACAGCTTGGCAGAGCTCAAAGGTGCGATGTTTAAATCCCAACCCCTCCCACCCCCACACTGTCTCTCCAGCTCACAGCCTGGGCAGCAGCTGCCTATACACAGAGCCTTCCCTGCAGAGAATCCTCACATATCCATAGATCAGAGTCGCAAGTTGGATGTGATAGCAAGGTTTATAGACCCAGGGGAGCATTCACTCTATGCACCTGGATCAGGATGGCTTTCCAGAGTGTCTAATGCTCTAGGAGATAGGTCCCCTATCTATCTATCTATCTATCTATCTATCCCCTATATATCCCCTAAGAGATAGTTCTGCTCAGTCTCAAACAGGAGAAAATCTCGGGATTCAAAGGTGACAGACAGACTCTGCTCTCCAAAAACTGATGGGCAACCGATGGAACATACAGGGAAAATGTGGGAGACGTGCTCAGAGGGAGACAAACATAGGATATGATGGGAACAGAGAAGAGGAACTTAGCCCCATCTAGAATTGAAGAGTCACGAATGGGTGTGGTTGAGTCAAGGGCAGGATCTCTGGAGCCAGACTGCTCAGTCTGAATCCCGGTTCTACCACTTTGCAGCTGTGAGTGCTTGTGCAACAAAGACTAATAATAATAGAGCATGTCGAAGGGGTTATCACGTAAAGTTCTAGAACAGTGCCTGGCATGTGGTAATCCCTCAATCAAGGTTAACTACCACTGTCAGTTAGAGTGTAAGATCAATGAGGGAAAGGGCTTCATTTTATTTGTTACTACATCTCTAATGCCTAACACATAACAGATGCTTAATAAATATTTTCCTCAATTAATATGTTTTTGTGAAATGTTAAATATCGAGCTTTTCTTCTTGCCTATGTCCCACCAGAGACCAGCATTCCCACCCTAAAAAATCTTTAAAAAAAACAAAAAGGCAACAATAACGAAAATCTTGCTGAATTTTTAAAAAAATCTGTTTTACTTCGTTCGGTATGGTGAGGCTTGATTATGAAATCTCCCCCAGTTCTGCCTAGGTCTGAGCAAACAAGAAAAACAGAACAGCAGCAGCAGAAAAGGCAGACGACTGTAGAATCAGGAACGTGGGGGATTTCTTTTTCTTTTTGATTAAGAGGCTGATTTCCTGGAATCCTGTTTTTTTTTTTTTTTTTCTGTTAACACGAGGCTAATTTCCTTATCCCTGCACCTACGAGCCTGAGTTAATGGGAATAGCAGTTTTGTACTTAGAAAGGAGATAATATCCATAGACTAAAAATATTGTGTCCTGTGGCCAATTGCCAGCAACTTGGTAAAGCTTTCTGTAAAACCTGGCATTCACTCCCCTTTTTAAAGGCTTGTTTAATCAAAGCTGCTCCCTTGGTATTCATTCTTGGAAAACAGAAATTAAATAGAATGAGAAGCCACTGCAGCCCCTCTCTGCTGCAGCACCACTGGCTAAGAAAAGTCCTGAGTAATCAGATCAATTCGGTTCACAGATGCTTGTCAGACAAGCGCCGGAGTGTCCCCACTGGGAATATTCCTTTACCAGGTCTCTCTCTTCGCAGCCCCTTGCCAGCTACAGTTTGCTCAGGGACATAAAGTCTTCAGTGTGGAAGACAACAGCGCCCGAGCTTCCTGCCCCATTCTCTCTTCATCGTGTTGCTAGTGTGGCTAGTGTTGGGACAAAGGAGGGTGAGAGGCAGCTGGCCCAGTTTCCTGAAATGTCAGGCTCCTAGGGGCTGGGAGGGGGCGGGCAGAGTGCGCCACCTGGCCACCTGGGCGGGGCTCACTCACTGCAGCCGGGGCCACGGGCAAATTGTGATCCAACCTGTGCTTATGGACAGCCATCCGTGGCTTTCAGGCCTGCCTCTAGAACCAAGCGACAAGAATTCAGCCTCTGGTCTCCCGAGAACAGAGCCGTCCACTTCCAGGGGCCATGTTTCCAGTGGGGAGGAAGGACCCTTCTGCCTCCCGAAGCCAGGAAGGCCAATGGCTCAGCAAGCCCCCCAGGACCATGAACCCAACCCCCCTCCCCGCCCAGAGGACCCACAGCACACAGCATCATCTTCCAATGGGGCTGTAGGGGGTTATAAATATGAAGCCATGTTCCCGCTACATTTTTTCAGTATAAGGTGAACATTTTATAAAAGCCTTGATTCCTCTTTCTTCCCCAGTTCCACCACTATCCCAGCTCAGAGATGGGGGTGGGGGACAGAAGT
>ML099822.1:13041-30973 GCA_003697995.1 Taxidea taxus jeffersonii | reverse complement strand
CTGCACACAATAGGGGCCAACTCAGTACTCCCAACCCACTTGAGGCCAGCAGCCTCACGGGGGCTGACATTCAAGGGGAGGCGCCACAATGTCTCCCTGGCGATGGTTGGCTCTCTTGGGCCCCCTGCTTTGCTGGACTGAGATTAAAGGCGGGGGGTCTGGATCACAGCAGTAACCTGGAATTCCTCAAAACGGCCTCTTCCCAATCCTGAATCTTAAACTCTCTTCATCCATTTACTCATTGGACAGTTACTCTCTGAGTGCCTCCTGTGTGCCAGGCTCTTTCAGAAGGCTTCAATCCCAGCAGCAACAAGAAAATCATTCATGTAGGTTATTCTTCTACTTTTAGAGATGAGGCTCAGAGAGGCTGTGTGGCCCACCTGTGGTTACACAGCTCAAGAGAGGCATAGTCAAGTGGTCTGACCCCGAAATACGTGCTCCACAGGGGCTCTGGTCACTTCCCTGAATCAGAAACTCAGCTTTATGCCCGGCTTACCAGGCCCAGATTAGGTAAGTCACAGCCCCACTCAGTGAACCCAGATCCCCCAAAACCAGAAGGGAAAATCTGCTCTATCTCCCAGGCATATCTGGGAGAAATCTAAAGAGAAGATGGAAATGAGAAGTACAAACACATGGGTGTCCTCATCTGTCACCTCTCATTGCTGGCTGCAAGGCACAGACACTTACAAGGCTTATCTCCTCATGACCCTGCACATGACACTTTAACAGAGGTTCAGAGTCATGAGGCCACAGAGCACAGAGCAGCAAAACCTGAAGCCGAACCCAGGTCTTCTGACTCCTAGGCCAGGGCCCATCCCATCAGAGCCCTCATGGTCCCACCACCTCCTTCACCAAACCTCCTCCTCCAACCCCCCACCCACCTTCTTTCACCTCCTCTCTCTCTCCCTGGCCCAGAGCATCCAACCTAGAGCCAGCAGCCACTAGGACCCTGTCCAAGAATCCCCAGGGGAAAGCAGAAGGGGAAAAAGAGGCACTGCTATGATTTGAAACTTCTTGAACAGAACCTCCTTTTATTTTGAGGAAGAAATCATAGACTTGGTTCCCAGTTCAAGAAAGAAAAAATTAATCCTTGGGTTTGGTTTGGGATTCAAGCAAATTAGCACCATTTGCTCTGGTTTGGGGTTTGAGATTCTGGTCAAGTTTATGGGAGACAAAAGTTGGGGACACGTCATTCTATAGGCCCCAAAGGCTTCAGCCTCAATGGCTTTGTTTGAAGAACAGAGAATGAGAAAAGATGTCCAGGCAGAAGTCAGTCCAGGCCTGAACTGCGAAGCATCCCTCCTTGCCCAGGACCACCTCCTCTTCCAGCCTGGCTGAGTGCTGGACCAGCCCCCAGCTGGCTCGGATAGAGCCCAGAGTCGCCCCCTGGCACAGCTACCCAATTTGGATCCTCTGAGCCCAAGTTCCAACCCCATTCCCCTCACCCCGCTCTGGTCTTCCTGATGATCTTTCCACCTTCCCCACGCTAGAACCCAGCAGCAGGTCATGCCAGACACAGGCCTGTCCACAGAAAGTCCTCAGTCTGAAATCACCCTCTCACTGTCACATATTTCTTAAGGAAAATCAGGCTGAAACAAGCAAGTGCCCGTCCCTTCTCCAGCCTCCGGGGTAAGCCTTCCAGTTTTGGATGTTAGTGTCCTGGGGCCAGAAGCACCATCCATTCCAACCTCCCAGAGGGTGCCCTGCAGCCTAGGGCCAAGCCACAGCTGCAGCCCCCTCCTCAGCCTCATCCGGGGGCCGGGAGTTTTAGTAACTTGAAGTTATTAAAATTTCTCTCTTGGGGCACCTGGGTGGCTCATCAGTCGAGTGTCTGCCTTTGGCTCAGGTCATGATCCCAGGATCCTGGGATTGAGTCCTACATAGGGCTTCCTGCTCATTCGGGAGCCTGCTTCTCCCTCTCCCTCTGCCTGTCATTTCCCCTGCTTGTGCTCTTTCTCTGTCAAATAAATAAATAAAATCTTCAAAAAAAATTTTTCTTTCTCATTCTTGCCTCATACTCAAAGGAGCATGGGCTTTGGACAAACATGCCTTCAAAACCCACCTCCCTCTCGTGCAACCTTGAGAATGCCTGAGACTTAGCCACAAAATGGGGGATATCAGTACTACCTGCTGTGTAGGGTCTCAAGGACGAAGCCATATGCCACAGCTTTAACACTGAACCTAGCAGGACAACGAGCACACAGCAGGTCCCCAGGAAACCCCCAGTCTCCTCCCTCCCCTCCCCACTCCCAGGGCACTGTTGCTTGACTTCTCCCCGTGAGGACTGTGCACCCCACTAGCCACAGCTTGTGATTACAAATGCACAGTAGGGGCATTATAAGTTTCATGCAGGGGTTCACAGTTCCATCAAGAGGAGGCCATTTGCAGTCTGTGATCATGGCAGTGAACAGTTGCTGAAACCACTTTTCACCAGCGAGCAAGTTTGGTGGCACCGATGGTCTCCCTCCACACAGGATGTATGGCTACCCCCTCTTCCAGGTAAGAAATCGAAGAAACAAAGCAGCCAAGCGACTTGCCAAAGTCGCGTAGCCAGCGGTGACTGAGCTGGGCTGGAATTCAGGTCTGCGAGCTCTGGAGCCCAACACCCTCTAAGTGACAGCCTTGCCTCACCAACACCTCAGCCTGTTCCCGAAAGTTCTGCTCCCCGGCCTGGCCGTTCAACGCACGCGGGCTGGCCGGAGGAAAAACAGCTCTGTTTGGAAGGCAATAAAAATGTGTTTTTTCTTGCTAAACAAATTAGTTTACATCTGGTGATGTACAAATAAATAGAAGGGCTTCAGCCAGGCGCAGACCAGACGTCTCCCAGGGCCTGGGCCCCGTTCCGATTGGATCTGGCCCCGGGCACTGTGCAGAGTATCCTTGCTTCCCACTTGCTCTCACGCCATTTCTGGGGTCCACTGCGCCTCCTCACGTCCTTTCCCTCTTCTCTGTCACTTCAAGAACTGCCCATCTTGGCAAGGACCCCCCACCCCCATCCTTCTCCCTCAGGCCAGGGGCCGAGCAAGGTCTCTGGCATTTGCCTCCCGCCTCCCTGCTGTGAGGGCCTCACATGTTACTCTCTTCCTGAGCCTCAGTCTCCCCATATATGAAGTGGGGATAAGGGGTGTCTTCTTGCCAGAGCCGCTCTGACAATAAAAATACCCAAAACCCCCACCATAGCGCCTGCCACAGAGGCAAAAGCCCCAAAATGTGGGATTCCTTCACAGTTGCCTGGCAATATCAGGCTCCTGGGGACACACTGGCTGAACCCGGTCCTCCCACGCTCCAGAGGCAGTGAGCACCCCCAGCATTCCCAACTCTGCTCCCTGGAGATGTGCGGACCCACCCCCCCCCCCCTCCTGGAGATCCACACTGCATACCAGCACATTATACCCTCAGAGGGAGCCTGTCATCAGAGCCTTGCCACAGAGCCCTCTTCAAAACACAAAGACCGACCATCAGCTCTTAGCTTGGGAGATGCTGCCTTGTAAGGTGCTGTGGCTGTCTCACTCCATCCCGTGGATGAAGACACAAGACCCAGAGAGATGAGACCATTTGCAGAAAACCAGGTCCCCAGGCAGAAAACCAGGTCAGGACCTCAGACTCCCAAAAGCCAGTACCCACCACCCTAAGCCATGATGGGAAGGCCACTGCAGGGATAGACTGTTGGGCCTGTCCAAGTACTAACATTCACTGCAAGTGCCCGATTCCCTTTAGACTTAAAGCCTTCCGACTTCCACAGCCACTGACTAAAATGGAGTGTCACTGAAGGAGTCGGGCCGGGGGGAACGGGGGCAGTTTCATACTTGGTACTGTCAGCCGGGACACAGACAGAATGAGTGGAGAGCAGACTCAGGGTAAGGCCTCTAACCTGGGGAGGTGAGGAGTGGAAGTAAGCAAGCCTATCCCTCACTGGACCTCAGTCCCCTTCCCTGTAAGAGGAATGCTCTGGACGTGACCGCCTCCCCGCCCCGCAAAGGGTCCCTCCCTAGCCAGAAAATCTGACTTATTTGGACACAACTTTCAGCCCATTTCAGCTAGAAAGTGAGGTGTGTGCCATCCTAGTAACCAGAGTGTGAACCCACACCCAGGCCTGGCTGCTCCCTCCCAAGGGAAGTCATCCCCTCACCTCGGCATCCTCCTCCCACCAGGCCTGGATCTGAAGCTGGCCTCAGACAGCACGCAGGTGGCCACAGAAGGGAGGGGGCCCCAGACCTCACTTCATCTCCCTTAACCACATCTGGGCCCCCCTGGACCTCTGCTGGAAGGGGACCGGGTTCCCGGGGCCGGCAGGGAGGCAGCAGCCACGAACGCCCCTAGCAGCCGTTGGAGGACTGTGGGAGCAGGCCCACAATTAAAATAAACCCCCAAACAGCCTTAAAATAACTACAAGGCATTTCAAGAAGATTGTATTGTTGAATTTACTGTTTGTTTACTGAGAATCCGAGTTGGGTCGCAGATGAAAGGAGGAGGGAGACCAGATGTGAGGCTAAACATCTGACCTGCAGCATCTGCTGCTCCAGGAGTCCCTGCCTGGAGGTGGGGGGGTGCCCAGCAGAGACCCGGAGCCCTGCTCCAAACCAGCGCTCAAGGTAGCCGGGGCCCAGAAAGCCGGCACTCCCCCGCCATCTGTCGACTTCTCCCTTTCACGTGGGAGCTGCTTGGAGGCAAGGTGTCCCAGAAAGAACTCTCGGCGGCAGACTCATAGAGATGAACATCCAAATGCCAGCTGTGCAGGCCTGGCTGCTGCGCCACTCTGAGCCTCTTCCCCTGCTGTAGCAGCAGGATTGCACACATCAGCCTCCCACACTGCTGCAAGGACAGGACAGGAGGTGCCCGGAAAGCCCCTGGCATGGCGCTGGCCACAGGGGCTCTGTCATGGCCGATGCCGGCCCCGTGGCATCACGTCCCCCTCCAGCTCATGGGTCCTCTCCAGTCATGAGTGACACCCAGGCTTCCCTGGGCAGCTAGAAGAGTGCTTCAGTTCTGTGAACTCCTTCTCTGGGTCCTCCTGGGCTGGGCACCTAACAGTGGCTTCCAGCTATGTGTTGCATGACGGAAGGAAGGGGAAGGGTCTGACAGGCACAGACTATCCATCACACTGCAGCTACTCTTGGCTTTAAAACCTTTTCGTGTCAAATGTGGTGTTTGTCCTTGACATCTTCATAAGGAAAGGCAAGGGGAGAGCTTTCCATCCCACCCATTTCATAGATGGGAACACTGAGACACCAACTGATTCAGAAAACTGACTCTCCTGTCCACAAATCCCTGCTCTATCTCCGTCATGAGCATGGGGCCTGCCACGTGCCAGACTGGGATACAGCCCGGAGAGCGGATGGTCATCGGCCTGGGCTACTGACAGAGCTGCATCACCTTGGGGAAGATTCTCACCCTCTCTTGGCCTCAGTTTCCTTCTCCTACAAAATGGGGACAATAAAACCCCCTCACCCCATGAGCACCAAATGAAGTAATGGAAGGGAAAGTGGCCTTTGAACTGCAAACAACATGGAAATGCCAGAGAGCACCTTCCTCTTCTGATCACAGCCCTCCTTGGGGTGGTTTTCGGTCTAGGCCAGTGTATGTGTGTGTGTGTGTGGGTGGGTGGGTGTGTGCACAGCTCCTGACACCTGCCGAATGGGTGAGTGCATGAGTGAACGAAGGGAAAAGCAGCCCAGGCCGCCTCATGTATTCTAAGACCAATATACCCTCCTAACTAACCAGCAGGAATAAAACAGGCGACCCACTGCCGTCCCAGTGAGCGGGGTGGGACACGTCTGAAGACTTGGAACAGACTATGGGAAAGACCTATATACCCCTTATCAAACCCGAGAGGTACCCCATCCAAAACGGCACACATACCCACCACCAATGGATTCTCTGGCCCTGCAGCAAACACTGGCCAGGTGATCTCAACCCTGAACGCGGCTGGGGCAAGGTTTCCTGGGCCTCGAGGCCAACCACGCTGATACCATCTGCTGGTGTCAGGGGGAGGTGTCGCAGGCCCCTCTTCCCAGCCTTGAGGCCGCGCAAGCCTCTGTATCCTAAACTAAGTCCAGAAGGAAGATTACAGCACTCGCACAGTGGCCCGGAGACCTACCCCTGTGTCGGGAGCAGGGCTCTCTTTGGAGTCCGTGGCTGTGTGAAGATGTGTGCCCTGCTAGGAGTCACTGGACAGGGTGAGGGACACATGGCATGCTCCACACCAGAACGGGGAGTGCGGCCCACGGTGGGCAGAGACCATCAGGGCCGGGCTTCAGGGCCCCATCGTCTCTGCTGCAACAGCCCCTCACAGGCCTCACTGCTTGAGGTATGATGCCAAGTGGGGTTGGAATATGCTGGTCAGAGCCAGGAGAGGGGCCCGGATCTGAGAAGAGATTTAGGAGAAATCGTGTAAAACTGAGCAAAATGAGAGAAGTGGATGCTGCTGGTCAGGGCCAATGTCTCTAATCGAAGGCAGCCAAGAAGGAGAACGTGCCCATTCTCTCAGGGCTGGCGAAGGGAGAGCCTGGACTTTCCTTTCCACAGAGCCAGGAGGGGGACTGGCTTTCAAGGGCCGCTAAGGAGGGGTGGGTGAAGGGGCCCCTTGGTGACCTCCATCCCACAGACAAGTCTGGGTGCCTGGGACAGAGCAGCCCCAGACCAGGTCCCTGCCCTGTTTGGGAGCTCTCCCCCAAACATCTCTGAGGGTTAGTGAGGTGCTCACGTTCACACAGCAGACAAGCAGAGCAGCTGGGACTCAAACCCCTGTTTTCCTACCTTCTACCATCTCCTTCCACAGAGCCGCACACACCCAGCCCCTCGCTCCTTGTCTCGGGCCTTCCCGGACTGTCCCTCCCCACTCCTAGCCCCGGACATGCAGACATTCCTGTGCCAAGTTTACACCACACTCACTTAAACCATTTTGTCGGCTGCTTTGCGAGTGTTCTTAATCTTTCAGCTAATTCAGCGGCTCTTGAAGAATAAAGGAAATTTGAAATTGCTGTGTTGCAATATTGTTGCATACAATAAACTCTTGGCCCCTGGCCCGCTGAGGCCATTCCAGGCAGATTCGGCACCAGCCCTGCACAGATGCTTCCTGTCGTAAAGGTGAGGAGCCTCCCTCCCTCTCTGCCACCCCTTCAACACCCCCAACCCCACGGCCAGCCCACTCTGCAACTGTTCCCTCTCCCCTCCAGCCATCCGGCAGTCACTGACGGAGCGGACAACTGGCGGCAGAGAGTGGCGGGCCAGGCCGTGGGCTGAGGGGGACCAGGCCGAGCCCCAGCATCCCAGCCCGAGGGTCCGCTATCCAGGCAGGCCAAGGGCCTCTCGCCTCGCCCCCTGTTCTGAATCAGAACGCAGCCTTCCTCTGCAGGTTGCCTTTTAACATGTGTCCCCCTAAGGAACGCAGGGGGCACACAGATGTCAAGGCCCCTGGTAGTGACCCTGTCTGCTGGGGCTGCAGGGTGGCAGCCTTCTCCCCGGTGGGTCTGGCAGCGCTCACCATAATACTGCTGCACTCCTGTCGGGACAGATTTTTTGTGAGCCATCACCACAGAGCCAGGGAGCTCAAGCAAGGAGGTAAAGGACGAGGAAAGGCCCTTTCACCTCTAATTCATCTATGAGAATCTATCTTTTACTTAAAAAAAAAAAAAAAGCGATGGTAATTCATTAAGTCATACTATCAGAAAGCAGAGAGGGACCTTGAAGGTCATCTCAGACAACCGGCCATTTTACAGATGAGGAGACTGAGGCCCAGAAAAGGGAAGGAGCTGCCCCAGGCCTCCAGAAAAGCAGGTACAGGACCTGCCCAGGAAGGCATGAGACCCAGCAGACAGGTGGATGCTGGCTTCATGAGTCCAGACTCATGAAGACCTCCCAGACGGAAGTCCTGGTGGCTGAAGGAGGATGTTGGCCCAGCCCTACAAAGTCCATCATTAGTGAGCTTCCCAGCCAAGTGTTCTAAAGTGTTACAAGAGAAGGTCCCCGGAGATGCTGACCACCTGTGAGACCTCAGCCAAATCCCAGAGTCTCTTCCTGTCCTCCTGAAGGCTCACAGGCACCTTCCCTTTCTTGCTTTTGAACTTACAGGCAACAAGCATTTGTTGCGGGCCTACCATGGGCCACGCACTGTGGACAGAATGAGGAGCTGAATCCACATCCCTGACTTGAGCGTGGCACCTCATGAGGGAGTCAGGATGCAAAGGATCACACAAACGAATGTAAAACAAAGTCTGCACGTGGCGCAGACGGCCACACCAGGAGCTGTGAGAGCCCAGGAGAGAAGTCAGGGAAGGCTTCCGAACTGCAGAAGCGGCATTTGACCTGGGACACGAAGATGAACAGAGGCTGCCGCAGAGGAAGGGGAACTCGTTCTGAGTCAAGGGAACCACCTGTGCATGGCCCCGAGGCAGAGAGAGGTAACAGCATGCTGGAAGGGAAAGGAAGGAGGCTATTGTGGTGAGAATATGGACGATGAGCGCACGGTCACTAAAGAATGACACCGCAGAGGCAGTCACGTGCCAGACCGCCCAGACCCTGTGGACTAAGGTGCAAAATGTGAACGCTATTCTGAGAACAGTAGCCATCTAGCAAAGTCTTAAGCAAGGTGAGGGTAAGTGACAGGAACAGATCTGTGTGGGTAGAGGGTAGGAAAGAGCCTAGGTGGAGACATGCAGACCGGAGGTGTGGTCACTGCCGTTGGTTGGCCAGGCTCAGACTATGCTGGTGACAAGGGGGGAGGACAAAAATAGACACACTCAAGAGAGAACCAAGAGGGCAAAATGACAGGGCTTATGGAGGGACTGGATGTAACCAGTGGTCAGGGAGCTGTCACCAAGAACAAACGTGAGCCAGGGACCCTGGGCAAAGATCAGACAAGCTCAGTCCTGGCCTAGGGAATCTGGAGGTTCATTTCCTTGCTCCCCAACTGCACTGCTGGTAGATTCCACTTACACCTCTTCAGAATTTAGCAAGAGCCAGGCCCTCTTCTGAGCCCTCACACCCAATGACTCTCTTATCACAATAGAGGAGTGGTAGCTGTGACTAGGAACCCATGCAGGCCATCTCCAGAGCCTGGAACCCTCACACAGGCCCGCTCTGAGGTGCCTGGGGGACTCAGTCAGGTGAATGTTTGCCTTCAGCTCAGGTCATGATCTCGGGGTCCTGGGATCCAGCCCCTCATTGGGCTTCCTGCTCAGTGGGGAGTCTGCTTCTCCCTTTCCCTCTGTGCTCTCTCTCTTGCGCTCTCTTAAGTAAATAAAATCTAAAAAAGAAAGAAAAACAGACAGACACAAAGGTCTCCTCTCAACGAGCCACAGGGCACCATGACCAAGGGGCAAGACTGTGGGCTGAGTCCTGGGTTCAAAGCCCCAGCTTTGCTTCTCATTTCTTGTGTGACCCTGTGTGAAGGATCCCACCTCTGTCAGCCCCATCTGTGAAGTGGGGATAGGGTGGTGTCACCCACCGCGGACAGTCCCTGCACGGACCCAACAAGAGCATCACATGGACCAGCCCTCAATGTTGCTGGCTCTGGGTGAGCACAAGAACCAGAAGCAGCCTTAGCAGATCTGTGTTCCCAGCACTGGCAGGAGGCCCAGCAAGGGGCAGGTCTGTGGAATGAAGGAACCAGCTGGGTGCCCAGTAAATGCTGAGCTGGTAATGACTGTCACAGCCTGAAGGGAGGGCATGGCAAGGGAGGGTGGACAGGGGAGACGCTCAAGGACACACAGGGGGTCACTTGTTGGGGATCCTATAAGGGATCGGGGCACCAGGAGGCCCTGCACTGGAAGGACGAGGGCTTTGTACAGTCCTTTCCAGGCCTGGGGTCAAGGACTCCCTCAGCTCACCAGCCTGCTCTCAGAGCACAGGCAATGTTATGGAGCTCAGTCTCTTAATCAACCTTACTCTGCCGGGGCTTAGAGCTGAATCCTTTCCCCAAATTGGACATTTATGGGGCTGGAGGAGGGACAGAAGAGCAGGATAGATGAAGTGTCCACATTCCAGCTGGGAGGTTACAGGCTTTTGTGTTCCTTCCTCCTAAACCCCAAACATTCCCAGCCAGGCCTAGGAGTGTCCATGTCTCCTCAGATGCTGGGGTGGGGGGGGTCCCTCCTGGAACTCTGTATTCCAGCTCCTCCTCCTGTCTCTGGGGAGAGCCAAGGTGCTAGAACGTCAGAGGATCTCCAGAGCTCAGCCCAGAGCTGACACACGGTAGGTGTGTGTTTGTGGGGTGTGTAAGCCAAATTCAGCCTGATTTCAGGCTAGCTGTGGTCCCTCTCACCCCTGGGCTGATGTGGCCTCTCTGTGGTCAAGACCAGCCCAGGGTACCTCAGGGCCCTGTGTGGGGGCCAGTGCAGGTGTGCCTCACTTTCCCCTCCAAAGTGAAACAGCTACCAGAAGTCCAACCCTTCAAGGAAGCTAGTTCAGAGGGATCCCAATCTCCCAGAAGTAGAAAATGAGGTCTCTCCGGAAGCACAGCTCTGTTTCTATCACTGCTCCCAGTCAAACGTTCAGGGCACCCCGGAGCCTCAAGAGTCCAATCCAGGCTCCTCAGCCGGCTCTCATTCTCATCTTCCCTTCCAGTGAACCTGCCTGTCCTCCAACCTGGTGGAGCCCCCAGCCTCTCCTCAGCTGGCAGCTGGCAAGTCAGAGACCTGGGGACTCGTCACCCCAGTGGGCAGGCCCCTAGCGCCCCACCCCACTCCACGAGCAGCACCTCCCAGCACGTGTCCTGGAGCTACTCCCAAGGCAGGTAAGGAGCACTTGACCCTGCTTTGCTCTTTCCCTGTGGTTTCAGGGACTTGGCTCTGCCCAGATTGGTGAGCACGCATCTGCTCTGTGTCTGGCACAGTGTCTGAGTTGGACACAGGTCACGGAGAAGCATGCTGCCATCAAGGGACTCAAAGTAAGCAGGGGGTTGGAGACCCACATAGAAACAGATGACAACCTGAAATGACAGAAGCTATGGGGGCCCAGGGAAGACCCCTGACCCAGGCTAGCAGTCAGGGAAGTCTTCCTGGAGGAGGACCTGGAGGGGAGGCTCTCGACACAGCAGGAAGGGCGTGAGCAAGCATGCCGAGGTGGAAAACAGGAGCTTGCATGCTCTGGCTGACCTGTGCCAGGGCCCAGCTAACAGGGGCGGTCCCCAACCACAAAGGCCACGGATGGGGGACCAGACTTGCACACGCACCCCCTGCCACCTTCATTCCCACCGGAGCCCGCGGACATGCCATTCCTTGTGGCCACCCCGCCGCGGAGCAGCGTGTCCCCAGAGCGCCGTGGTGTCTGCGCAGCCGGGTGCGATCTGTTATTATCTCCCGTCAGCGCGGCCGGCCTGTGTACATTCCTCGGGAATGAGTCTGACCCTCCTCGGCAATGTTTAATCAGAGCCTAATCGACCCTGGCTTTGATCTGCTTCATTTTCTACAAAAACCCCAGTACCTGATTTTTACAATCTGATTAGCCAGGCTAGCTCTCCGAAGCCAAAATTACCCTGAGTTGCAGAGATCCCTGCTGAGTTCTTTGTGTTTTTCCCTTCTCTTCCAACAAGCTATTTCCTGAGACAACTGTCACTTCCCTACTTGCCCACTCCTGCCTCCCCCACCCCATGCAGTCAGTCGCCTAGTCTCAAATAGTGGCCCCGACCCATCCCCATCGCCTCCCCTCCCCGCCAGCTCGGGCCTCTTCTCTGCTCCAATCCACATCTAATCAGAGTCAAGGCAGTCCCCCACCATCTGGCCTCAGGAACTGTTCCCTGACCCCTCTGGCCTGACCTGCAACCCACACCCCCAAAACTGCCACCGTGGATATGCCAACTCTCATCCACAAGTTCTGGGAGAAAAACGCCCCGCCCTTCCACCGGACTCTTTAACCAGCTCCCATCTCTGTCAAGCTCAAGCCAGCCTGCAGGGCTGGCCCCTCAGCTCCTACAGTGCTGAGGGCTCCCCTCCAGTGTCTCAGTCCTACCCATGGGCACTCTTTTCTCCATCTCTCCCACCAGACTGTTAGCCTCTTCAGGCAGGGGCTTTTTGATTCACCACTGCTTCCCTGGGAGCTAGACAGGGCTTGGCATGCAGCTGGTGCTCACTAAATTCCTGCTGAATGGACGGCTGGCCGGCTGGAGATTCCCCGGCAGCCCACTATGGAGACAGCACATTGACAGGTCCCATAATGGCCCCTTCTTACCTTTCCGTTCCACAAGGCACAACTGTCCCCTCCCTGCCTCAGCCCCATTCCACTTCCCACTGGCTTTGATGCCTCTCCGACAGAGGACACTGTGTTGTTCTCACCCACAGCCCTGTCTCTCCCTCCAAACAGGAAAAGAAGAGGAGCTGAGAAATGGGGCCAAAACCCCTCACAAGCAGAGGAAAACAGCCCTCGCTTGGTCTGTGCCAGGCCCTGAGCTGAGTGCTGAAGGCACAGGCGAATCAGGCCTCCTTCTTCTCTTTACAAAGCTCAAAGCCTATCCAGGGAACCAGAGAACAGAGCCAAAAAACAAGAACGCGGGGTAAATGGTGCTTGCCTTTAGTCAGGAGAACGGATTCTGCTTGCAGGAGATGGGAGAATTTGAAGAGGGAACGACTGAGCTGTTTTGAGAGATCAATGAGAGCGCTCCACTCGAGGAAACAGCCACCGTGAAAAGGCACAGAAGCAGGAGAACACAGGGTGTGCCCAGAGGATGAAAAAAGTTCAGCGTGGCCTGAAGGGAGCAAGGGTAGAACGGCAAGGTTATTAGGGCCAGATCAGGAAGGGCCTGTTCTGCCATGCCCAGGAGATCAGTCTGCGTCCTACAGCATCACTGCATCTGCCACATGACTGAGCCTCCTGACAGGGCTGGGACCTTCCCTTGCCTTGATATGCAGCGGACTCCAGAGCTGTGTGGAGGGAGCTCTGGAGAGCTATTCCAAAGCAAGGATTTGCGCTGGGAGAACACAGGCTGAGAGAGACCAAGCGACTTCGTGGGGGTCACACAGCCCAGTGGGGGCAGAGCCTGGGCTGGAAGCCAGCTTTATCAGAGTGAAGGGAAGACTTTCACAGGCCGGGAGGCTGATGAACAGGGGGAGGTGGGAGCTGGACCCAGAACCAGGCTGGAAAGCCACACTTGGAAGGGGGCAGCTCACCTCTGGTGCAGACCCTGGGAGGAAAGCAGGCCCCGCTCACATCAGCTTTCACATCCTTCAAGGTGCTGCCTGCCTGTATGTCTCAGACATGGCCTTGGGTGAGGGATGACAGGAAGGAGGAAAAAAAGTAACGCTCTCCTGAGGGCTTCCCATCAGGCTCTTTTACAAATTATTTCTTCCCAGCTATTCCAGGAAAACTGTGAGGCCCCATCAACCAACCATCTAACTCAGCTTTTACCCAGTTTTTTGTTTTGTTTTGTTTTTAAGATTTTATTTATTTATTTGACAGAGAGATCACAAGTGGGCAGAGAGGCAGACAGAGAGAGAGGAGGAAGCAGGCTCCCCGCTGAGCAGAGAGCCCAATGTGGGGCTCGATCCCAGGACCCTGAGATCATGACCTGAGCAGAAGGCAGAGCCTTAACCCACTGAGCCACCCAGGCACCCCTTTTACCCAGTTTTGAAGCACTAAGTTTAATCCCCATGATAAGGCCTCATGGTAGATACTGTTGTATCCCTGTTACCCTTACCTGGATGAAAGGCCAAGGAACATCCTTAAGGTCACCCAGCTGGAGAGTAGGTTTGCTTTTCTCTTCCTCAATCCACCAAATTCACTCAACAAAAGATGGGTCTGCCCTGGGCCAGTGTCCCTGTCTCCTGCCTCACAGCCCAGGGTCTTTCCTATGCCTTCTGGCCACCTCCCCTCCATGGTGAGGATGGTGAGGCAGGAACTATGGCTGGCTAATGGGGGATCCAGTGAACAGGGCTTCACAGCCCCCAGGTCACCAGCTGATGGCGATAACTGCCCCCACCTGTGGAAGCTTCCAGATGCAGGCTCTGGACAACTGCTCTCTTCCCCTGAATCGAACTGTCCCTCTGACCTGGGGAAGGACAGGTAGCCTTCTCAGGTGAGGAAGCAGTCACACAGGTAAATAAGACTGCCTGGGGCCACACAGCGATGTCAAGCCTGTGGGACCCCAGCCTCACTGCCCTCCCTGGGGGCCACCCCACCAGGGGCCAGATAAGCAGGGCTCCATGCACAGCCAGCTCAGCCCTGTGTGTGGCAGGCGAGGCCTGCTCAGTCCCTGGTTGGTGGCAGCACCTCGTCAGACTCTCATTAGGCTCTGTTTTCTCTGCAAACATCTCCACGGGCCCGCCGCCCCTCCTGTGCCCAGGAATGCGACCATGGGCTCATGGGGATAAATCTGTCTGAGTCTCTATTTTGACTAGTCCCTACAACATATGCTCTGAGCACTGAGCAAGGGAAAGGTGGGGAAGAGGGAAGAGGTGGGAGGGGAGAAGGATCTCCTCCCATCTTCATGCACACGGGCAAGCTCCCGCCACCGCCAGTGAGCTGAGCACTAGGGACTGCTATGCTAGCCTTCCCAGGCCTCCCCGCAACACCTCCATGCCTGCCTTACCCACTGCCCTTTCTGCTCTCCCTCCCGACCCCAACTAAAACTCTTCCATTCGTTAAGGCCCAGAGCAAAGGGCCCTCTTCCAGGAAGTTTTCCCTGATTTATCCCTACAAGGGAGGATGCCATTCTTCCCTGAACTGCCACAGCATACTCTTCCTCCCTTGAATGACACTTGCTTGCCCCACTAGACCATCAGCTCCCCCAGGGCAGGCCCACAGCACCCATCAAGCATCGTGAACCACAGCAGATGCTGAAGAAAAATCTGTTTGATGACTAAATCAGTGCAATCATTGGAAGGTCTTCAAGTTTTTACTGAACGGAGGAGAATTCATTTGGCAAGTACCTTGAGAACTCCAGGGGCACAGGCACCTGTTGGCAGACACTTGGAGGCCCAGGAGCTGGGAAGAACCTGCACTAGCCTCATGCCCCTAGTTCAGAGGCCCACTCTACTCCAGCCATCGATAGGGGCACAAAACACAGACACCGTTGTTTTAGAAATGATAACACCACCTTTGCTTTTAATAGCCCTTTGTGAAAACCGAAATACTTCCTCTTGGGTTATTTGGTTGTCTCCATAGACATCACCCCTGCGAGATGGGGGGAGGCTGAGACCAAAGTCACAGATTGCATGCAACAGACAGGAGAACAACAAAACAGAGATGAGGATGGGGGTGCAGCCCCTGGGAGGGAAGGCAGTCTCAGGGAGAGCGTCACAGAGGCCTCATCTGAGCCAAATTGGGCAAAGCCAGTAGGAAATGGGCAAAAACATCAAGAGGGGCAGCCAAGGCAGAGGGAAGAGCAGAGGGAAGAGCAGAGGAAAGACGCAGTGCCATGTGGAAGGAGTGCGTGGTTCAGCATGGCCCAAGTAAAGGGAGCAAGACATGGCAGTGTGCCACAGGCAGGCGCTGCATGCCAGGTCAGGTCCTCACTTCCAGGGGAGGGGGCAGAGGGGCTGCCCATCAGAGGCAGGCCCTGCCAGGGCACTGCAGACATCAGCAGGAGGCAGGGAGGGGAGAAGGAAGGTTCTGGACCATCAGGCAGCCCATCTACTCAGGAATGGAGCTCCCTTGGACTCTGCGCTCCCTCTGCACTCCTGACCCTAAGTCAGTCTGTGTGGTCATTATTTCCTACCCAGCTGCCTGACAAGCCCCTCAAGATAGGCTTGGATCTGAAGGAGCAGAACACAGGAAGCAATCAGCGACAGGTCCTGCCAAGGCCTGAACCTCGTGCTGTAATGAAGGTGCCCACTCAACACCATTGTGGAGCATCCTAGGGCCACAGGCGGAGATCGGCTGTGTCTACCTTATACCACCCCACCCCCAGGCTCCAGTGCCCCCACCAGGAGCACCGTGATGGGAAAGGGGTGATCTCCAAGGCTCTCAGAAGGTCTGGGCTGCAGGACACAGCTGGGACCACTTCAGCCAGCCTCACGAGGGACACAGCAGGGTCTCCTCCCGGGACCAAGCAAAGTGCCTCCAGCCTGAACTGACCGGCCAAGGCCCCAGATGGAGAAAGGAGCCTTGAATGCAGGAGGCTGTCCACTCTCCCTCTGTTGCCCAGTGAGGCAGGTGACACAGGAATGACTAACCCCTTTTCTCAGCTAAGAAAATGAGTGTCAGAATGTGGCACGTGTGATTGGACCTCAGAAGGCAAAGATGGGAGGAAAGGGCATTTTGGCAGAGGGACTGGCATCAGCAGGAACATCTGCCAGTGACAGTGCATGGACCACCCAGGGGTGTGGCCAGAGCGAGAAGAAAAGCCAGGGGCCACTCTAGCCACCCTGCACGCACTTAAACATTTAATCCTGGAGGTGGGGGGACTTAGGTCCCTCTTTTTACAGATGAGGCATGTTGAGACACAAAGATTAAGTACCTTTCCCAGGCTGCCCAGACGGCAGGTGAAGGAGCAGAGAGGACACACATGCAGGGTCCAGAGCCATGCTCTTTCCTAATCACCAGACACCGCTGCCTCTCAAAGAGGAAGGGAGCATGAGACAGCGCCCTATTCAGAGCCTGGCCCTTAATTCATATTTGATGAGCAAACAAGTGGATGAATGAATGGAGAGCCTCGGCATCTCTCCCCACTTGTAATATTAGCTCTCTGATCTGCAGTCCTCGCCCCTGGCTGGCACCACGCACCTCACAGCAGAGCACACTCATGCGCACCCAGGCTGGAGGACCCAACCAGCTGCCGGCTGGAAGATCTGGGAGGGTTTTAAAGAACCTAGAGCGAGGCACTCAGGGCAGCCATTGGTCCTGCCCTGGCTTTGGCCTCATCTCTGGGGGCAAGGCCACCATGCCCTCACCACCCACACTATCATCATGTTTACTCTGGTCCTCCTCTGGCTCCCTAGCAGGGGACCTCTACTTCTGACCTCCAGTCTGAGTCCCCACCTAGCTCGTGGATGCCCCTACACCTTTGGTTTTGCCCTCTCTTACAACCAGCTTCTAACCAAAGCCTTCCAACAATTCACTCCCAACCCCCCAGGCTAGGCCCACCCCCTCTCATCCCTCCACAGGGAGTCCCTAGTGCCCAGGTCCAGCCCTTATCACGGCCTGCAGCCTGTCACATCATTCCCCACTACTCAATGCAGGAAGCGGAGGTGGACCGAAATCAATATTCCTCAGAGCCTGTTACTTTGCCTTTAAATCCGTTTAAAATGCAGATTTCTGGGTTCCCCCAAGATTCCATGAGCCAGGGTCACTAGGCCCTGGGCCCGGGGTCCCAAAGGCACACACATCCAGAGGAGCTGGGTGCCTTATTCTCCCACATCCCTGTCTCCTCCCTGAACTCCCTTCTTCTCCAGTTCCCCCTTCCTCCCTGTCTCCCCTCCAGGGGTTCCACTGGCCAACCCCCCACCCCCCGCAGCCACTCTGCCAACACTGAATCCTACACTGGCTGAGCTCTGGATCTGCTAAGAAAGGGTCCTTCATCTCTGGACGGCTCACCTTATCGAACTCCAGTTTCTCTAAGCGGCCTCTGTATCCCTTTCACAGTCAATTCCAACCTTCTTCCCTGCCCACCAGCATTACCAGCTCCACAGCAAAGCAGACCCACCTGATGTCTGTAGCCCTGAAGGCACAGAGATCATTTAAATTATGATTATTTTCTCCAGTCCCACACATATGTGGCTGACGGGCTGAGGGGGATCTCTTTCCAACCTCACAGCCTGGCCTGGGGACATTGTCTGGCACCCCCAGGCCTGGTCTGCAGCCCACTCTGAACTTCCTCCTATCTCGGATAAGTCCCTTACCCCCTTGTAACTGCCTCATTTTTTCTTAACACAATCTTTCTTTTCCTTCTCACCCAGCCTCTCTCTCCCGCCCCCCAACTAAAGAAGATTTGAGAAGTCCTTTAAAAAATACCATAAAACAACGCCTGAGTGGCTCAGTCAGTTAAGCTGCTGCCTTCAGCTCA
>ML099822.1:0-10041 GCA_003697995.1 Taxidea taxus jeffersonii | reverse complement strand
CATACTTCTCACATAATCCCAGAGTTACGTGAACCCTCACAAGATGGGTAAGGCGGGTGCTACCTTTGTCTCTGATTTAGAGTCAGAGCTTGTGGTGAGGAAAGGGCTGGGAAGGGAAGTTGGGAAAATCCAGGCCACCCCAGTTATGCTGTCCTCCTCCCCACTGAGCTGGAACCACACAGTGGCCTGAAGCCCCCTGCAGGCCTGGTTCTCTGAACTGGCCCTGCCACCCTCACAGACCCTGCAGTGTTTCTGGAACCCACCTTCTGCCTTCCTGCTCTCCAGATGAAGGTGCTCAGTCTTTGCCAGACTGGCCCACTCGTCAGCCTAGCCCTTGGGTGGCTCCCAGTGGTTTAGCCTCCCCAGAAAGGTGGCCCAGCCTTCCAAGCAAACAGCTAACCAGCCCAGCTCTCTCCTCAACCTCTGCCTCCCTTCTGAGAAAGCACAAGTGCACAGCGTTTTACTGCGTGCCTATAGCTTCATCCAGCCCTCACATCAACCAGCCCAAGGAGCTAAGCAGGATATCTCCTGTCTGCACTGCAAGGAGAAGGAAGTAATCAGTATGTTTCAGACCCTGCTTAAGGAAGCAACCCCCTTACAGTCCCCTCTGAGAATGCTATGCTGCCCCTTTCACAGGGGTGAAAACTGAGGCACAGAGAAGGTGAGTGACTAACATGACCTCTTGTGTCAACTCAGCAGCATCACTGACCAGGCAGAGCTTGAACCTAGTCAGTCCCCGGAAGCCACCACGCTGGTCAGCTTTACCTCAAAAGGCCAGAGTAGGGTCTCCTGGGTGGCTCAGTCAGTTAAGTGGCTGCCTTCAGCTTAGGTCATGATCCTGGGATCCTGGGATCCTGGGATCAAGCCCCAAACTGGGCTCCTTGCTCAGCGGGGAGCCTGCTTCCCCTTCTCCTCCCCACTCATGCTCTCTTTCAAATAAATAAATAGAAGATATATAATATCTTTTAATTCTTGATATATAATCTTTAAAAAATAAAATCTTTTAAAAAATTAAAAAGACCAGAGTAGTCTGATCTATCTCCCTGCTGCTACTGGCCATCCCAAACCTTCAGGATGCTCAGACGTGTGGGACAGGCATCTGGCCAGCCACATGGGATGGTTTTCAGCAGCCCCCAGCGCCTGAGGGCACAACCATTAAGTCTGGTCCTGGTGTGTTCATCCAGCCCCCTCCCAACCCCATCCAGGACTTCCAGCACCCAGCCAGAGCCACCCCCCACCCCAGCCTCTCACCCCCAACCCACTGATGCAAATTTCCATTCTCTCAGCAGCATGAGCTCAGTGGGGAGGAAGGCAATCTGGTTACAAGCATTATTGGCCTTGGGGTCGCCAAGGGTGTGGGCATCACAAGCAGGCGCCATCTACAGCATTGGTGCGTGCAGGGGGAGGCAGACCAGCAAGCCTTGGACATGGAGCTCAGTCACAGAACAAATTCCTGAGCGTCCGGCTCCTTACCCTACACTGACCACCATGGCCTCACCGAACTCTGACAGTCGGGAGGCTCCAAGTAACAACGGATGTGAACATGCTTCGGAAAACGGACAATATAGGAGCCCTCTCGTTACTAATCAAATTGGACAAGATTTCCCTGAGCCAAGCCTGATGGGAGACACTGAGGACAGAGAAGAATAAACACAATCCCGGACCTCAAGGTCTGCTGCCTGGTGGGGGAGACACACAGTGAAGAGGCGGCCATCACACAAGTGGTCGGGGCTATGGAGAGGGAGGCTCAGGGGACTGTGGGGGCCCGAGAAGGGGATCTAATCCAGCCTAGGGGTCAAGGCAGGCCTTCTAGGGTGGTCCTGAAATGAGTCTCCAAAGACCAGCTGAAGTCAGCCAAATACAGAAGGAGGTGAGGGCTCTAGGCAGAGAGAAGGATGCGGGGAAAAGTATAGACAGAGGGAGTGTGTGCTTTCGGGGTAAATGTAGTTGGGTGCTGGGGAGAGGGACAATTAGGAGAGACAGCATAGCACATGGCCCACGGCAGGTGTGGGCATTGTCCTCCCATCCTCATGCACCCCCATGGATGCACGTCCAAGCCCAGAACTCTGGACTCCCTTTCTACAAGCTAGCTGACCCTGGTCTGGAGGGGCCCTTTCTCCCTTCCTTATCTGCCTTATGGGAGGTAAATTCTACCATAATAAATTAAGGCAGTCTCGAAACCTCCTAGGCCATAGGGCCACTCGATACGCAGAAAATGGGCAGGTATCAGCTGACGCAGAGGGCAGCCAAAGTCATCTGGCGGGGAGGGGGAGTGGGCAGCTTCAGGTCAAGGCTGCTCAGGGCCATTATGAAAACACTGAGGGTTCACTGCCTCCCCAGAGGGATGTGAGGGATGTGAGGGACCAGGGCCAGATGGCAAGTGATTCCTAGTAAGTCAGGGAAGGTAAGTCAGTGAAAATGTGACAGCCCACAGTAGGCCTACTTACATCTGTTTAAAAAAAAAGCCTTCTGTGTGGCCCTCCATGGCCTCTGTATCCAGTGGCAGGGGACAAAATGGGGACCGAATCTGCCATCAGAATGCTGCTCTCTGAGTACAAAGGTGCCAGAAATCCAAGAACCACAGGCCGCTCAGATCCCAGCAGTAACCCCCTGCTTTACAAGGTGGGACCATTCTGTGCGTTTTCCTTCCCTCAGGCGCCAGAGGGCTCGGAGCAGCTAATGCCGTGCTGGGCAGAGGGTTGAGTTTAATAAAACTAGAAGCAGCTAATGGCTAACAATAAAAAATAATATTTTTCCTTCAAGCAATTAAATTGTAATATAGAGCTCACTAATTCCTTCCTGTTCCTTCCCATGGGATTCTCAGATCAAGGACCAGGAGAAATAAATTATGTGTTGCTATTCCCCGCTTAAAACCCAAGTTTTAAGAATCTATGGGAGAAAAACTGCCTCCTTCATGAAGGCAGAAACTTCTGAGGATTTTTATAATGGCTGCATAACAAGTTAGCTTTCTGCAAACACAGGATCCATACTACCCATCCCTGTCTTAAAGAATGATCAATTCACTTCTTGTGCCTTCTCCAAAGAACCATGCTGTGTAAAAAAAACAAGGGAATCAGGGCACAGCTAAATGCTCTCCATGGTTACCTGTGTCTACAGGAAAACAAAACTCCCCTCTCCCTCTGTCCCCTGCTTCACTTGGCCTGGCACTCAAGACCCTCAAAGCTCCTATATTTCTCTCTGTTCCTGCCGCAGACCCTTTACTCCCACCAAGTAGAGCTCATGGCCACTCCCCACACACGCCCTCTGCCTTCCTTGCCTGGTGCTTCTGCCCATGCTGACGGTGCTGCCAGGCATCCTGGGCCCACCAATGCTCCAAGGCCCACACCCCCAACCTTGCCCAACACCCTCAGCTGGAACAGGCCATCTGCTCGCGGAACTCCTGGGGCACCATCTTGTGAAGATCTTCCCCTTTGGACCTTGGGTGAGAGCCTTATGGGAGAGCCACCTCAGACTAGGAACAGAATGCCTCTGACATGGTTATTGCCACACACACATCTTTGTATACCATGCCTACCCCCCACCAAGCTGTGCCTAGCATGGCGCCCACAATTTTACAGGCGGGGCCCCCAGATTCGCTGGGTGAACTCATCCATGACCTTAGTAACTACTGAGCCTACCTCTGTCCACTAGGGAAGGGAGCTGGGAGAAGGCAGGACAAGGACCCTCTGGGCACTAACTACGAAGCAGGGGAGATAGTCACAAGGCATCGGGCCCCAAGAATGATGCAATGACTGCTTCCCTAAGGAAACTAAGTGGAAAGACAATGTCTGAAACCCTCCCATGGCTTCTCTGCCTACCAGGGCAGAGTCCGAGCTTCCTTAGCCTGTGAGCTGATCACCAGCTCCCCACAAGGAACCCCTAGTCATCCTTCAAAACACAATCCACTAGCACATCCCTGATCCCTGCCTCCTCTGGGGTGGGGGGCCAGAGGGGGACACTGTCTGTCCCTGAGCCTCCCCCTCCCCCAGGCTGGAGCACTCCCGGGACGCCAGGCTCAGAGAACGGATTCCCCTCTCACTGCAGGCTTGGTGAGCACCCATGGAGCCAAACTAAACAGGAACTCGGAAGGAGAGAGAGCTCTGCTGGGAGGACCTACCGGTCCTCAGACCTCTTGCACAGTCCGGCTCACACTTACTTAGCACTAATTCTGTGCCAGACACTGTTCTAAAAGCTTTTGCATATATCGCCTCACTTCATCCTAACAACCACCTATGAGGTAGGTGCTATTATTAATTCACAGACCAGAGAATGGGGGCACAGAGAGGTTAAGAAACTTGCTGAGGTCACAGAGCCCATGAGAGGTAGAACTGGGCACAGAGCCGGTGGTTCTAAGCAGACAGCCAACGCCTCTCTGAAATTCAAGGATCTATGGGGTGTGGCCAGCCCAGTTATTCCAGCAACCTTACCCCTTACGTTTGAAAACTTCCCCGTCTCTGTTTTCTGACGTCTGCCCTCCTCAGCCCCAGAGAGGCCTTCTGTGCTGCCCAAGCCGACATTCCGAGGATCCCCACCCCACCCACCTCACCAGCCCAGACCAGACAGCAAACAAACAGGGCCTCCATTAAAGAACCAACCAGAAAATCCCATAAACGCTCCCAGGAACACACCCCTCCCCATCACTCCAGTTCGGGATGTCTGAGCTGGGGGACAACTCAGCCCATGGCTCTGAAGTTAAATGGGACCAGCAACAGTCCCTTGGGATGCACTCCAGAGGCTGACGTGGACGGATCTCCAGACAGTGCTTTTCCATCTGAAGACTCACGTCCCTGATGTCACAGAGCACGAACAGGAGCCAAGCCGGCTAGTGCTTCTAGGTCTACTCATGTCCCTATAGGCAGCCTTTGGCAGCAGCCTGTGAGGTTTCTCACAGCCCAAAGTTCTCCCTCACTGAGGGAGGCACTGAGCTCGGTCACAAGCTGTGGGGGGGCTGTCCTCCCCTTCCCACATCCTGAGGAGGCACAGCTGCCTTTGGGAACCAGCTCTTCTTCCCCTCCACCTGGCTCCCCCCCTCACCCACCTGTGGGGCTAGGCCCAGGGATCTCAATTCAGTGCTGTCACATGGGTACGGGCGGACAGATGCTGCCGCAGAACAGCCCCTTTCTCAAAGGTCCCTGCGGAGAGCTTCCCAGCCAGGAGTGCCCCTCAGACCTGCGGCCACGACAGTGCTGCTCGCATTTCCTCCCACACTGCCCTGCCCGGCTTTCCCACTGTCTCTGCTCCGTAAACACCAAGTCCCTTCCACAGGCATGCCATTTCACAGTTTACAAGCCCCTCAACCTAGATTATCTGATCTGAACCTTGCCACAGCCCTGCGTGGGTGGCACCCTGACCTCATTCTATGGAGGAGAAAACAGCTCAGAGAAGCAAGGGACTCGCCCAAGGTCCCACAGCTATGAATGACCATCACAGTCATAAGTGGAGCTGCCTACTAAAAATAGCAGGGGTGCTTATACACGCCAGACACGGTGCTCTGCATTTTGTATCATTGTTCTTGTTACTGGCTTGTCTTGGTCTGCCCAGACTGCCATAACTAAACACCACAGGCTGGCTGCTCCAATAGTACACATGTATGTCTCACAGTTATGGAGCCTACAAGTCCCAGATCAGGGTGACACACGGTTGGCTTCTGGTAAGAACTCTCCTCCTGGCTGGTAGATGGCCACCTTCTTGATGTGTCCTCACATGGTAGAGGGAGAGAAAAAGGAGAGAGCTCTGTGGTATCTCTTGTATAAGGGTGCCAATCCCATCATAAGGACCCCTAGCCTCATGACCTCATCTAAACCTAATTTAGAGGAGGCCCCATCTCCAGATACCATCACACTAGGGAGTGAGTCTTCGATAGATGAATTGGGAGATGGTGGCTGTGGGTGGGGGGACAATACAGTCTATAGCAAGCCTACCACAGCCTGTGTCTACTAAAGAGGGCACTGAAGCCCAGAGAAGTTGAGTGATCTGCAAAAGGTCACCCCGCTAGAAGAAGAGCTGGGATTCCAGTCCAAGCCTCCCTGACTCAGAGAAGGAACTCTGAGCTGGGCTGCCTCCACCAGGGGATAGCCAAGACCAGCCCCCTGCTCCACTGGGGCCTTGGCCCCACCCTTGTCCTACATGACCCCAAGCCTTCTGGAATACTCAGGGTGCATGAAGTGCCTGTCCTGGTGGAAGTCATGAGCAATGGAAGACTCAGATGCTCCTGCTCTTGATACGCATCCCAGGCTGCTGCCTGCCCTGATTTCCTCTCCCAGTGGCCCTATGCCACGTTTCCAGGTAGAGAAACGGAGACCCAGAGGAAGGGGCAAGAATGCAAGAATGCAAGGCTCAGTGGCTGCAGAGCTCCAGGTTTCCTCCCGGGCTGTCATCTACGAAGTGCTCACTTCTTGGCCCCAGACAGCCTGCCGAGGAGAAGCAGGACAGACAGGCGTATGAGCACAGATCTGGCTGCACCAGGTATTACTGGCTGGGGCGCAGAGTGAGATGGGGGCCCCGGGGGAGGGGGGGAAGGGTCAGAGCAGCAGGGCTTTCAGTTTTCTGATTCCTTTTTCTTAAGTCAAGGCAGAACTGGTATACCACAAGACTCGCCCTTTTAAAGTGTTGTTTAATGGATTTTTAGTATATTCACAGAGTTGTACACCCATCACCATGCCCGACCTTTCCAGACATTTTCATCAGCCTCAAAACAAATTGCATACCTGTTACCAGGCGCTCTTTATTTCCCTCCCTCCCCCGAAGCCCCCAGCAACCACTAACCCGCTATCTGTCCCCATACATTTGCCTACTCTGGGTGTTCCATATAAACGGAATCGTGTGATATGTGGCCTTTCGCTTTTAGCTTCTCCCTCAGCACGACAGTTCTCCAAGGCTCATGTGTGGTAACACGTTATCCGTAGTTCACCCCTTTATGGCTGAATGATATTCCACTGCGTGGATTAATTCCATTTTGTTTACCCATTCATTGGTTGATGAACATCTGGGTTGATCCATTTTGGATATGACAACGAATATTGCTATGAACACGTGTATACAAGTTTTATTATAGATGCATGTTTTCGATTCTCTTAGCTACAGATGCAGGAGCCACGTTGCTGGGTCACATGGGAACTCCATGTTTAACCTTCTGAGAAACTGACCCTGTTTTCTACAGCAGCTGCACCATCTCATATGCCCACCAACAGCGTAGGAGGATCCAGTTTTTCCACAGCCTCACCAACACTTGTTATTGTCTGTCCTTTTGGTTCTAGCCATCCCAGTTGGTGTGCCGTGGCATCTTGCTGTGGTTTGGGCTGGGTTTTAAACTCCTGATTCGGGGACAGTCATCTTCTCCTTAAAGAAGAACTCTGGGATTCGGAGCTCCCAGAATGTGCTCCGCTTCATCTCCCCCCTGCCCCACACTCTCTTCTCTTGCCCCAAAGAACACTGACTGAGAGGGCTCACGGCGTGCCAGGTACTATTCTAAATTCTATTGCTATCCCCATTTTACAGATCAGAAACTGAGGCATGGGAAGAACCGATCGCCTAAGCTGGTAAGTAGTGGAATAGGAATTCAAACCTAAGAGCCTGGCTCTTAAGGACCAGGTTCTTCTGCTTCTCAACTTAAAAAAGACAATGCTGGGAACACACTTTGTTTGAAAATTAAGAGACTGTACCACTGTTAGCTATTACTGCTATCAGAAAGCCCAGGGTCCTCCACAGTCAGCTCAGTGCCCCAGCCCCTGGAACATGGCCCAGCAAACAGTAGGCATTTAATAAATGTTTACAGGCAGGCAGAAGGCCTTCATGTTATTTCTCCCCGCCAGCATTTGTTCACAGAGTCGACTTCTACTTCCAGCCCTTTTCTACTCTCTTTCACCAAGTGGACCTTTTCATTCACTACAGGGTAAGATGGGGGCAAGAGAATGAAAATGACAGAAAGAGAAATTAAGAAAATAATCCCACTTACTAAGTGCATAGAAAAGAATAAAATACCCAGGAAAGAATTTAACCAAGGAGGTAAAAGACCTGTATTCTGAAAACTACAAGACACTGATGAAAAATATTGAAGATGACCCAAACAAATGGAAAGATACTCCATGCTCACAGATTAGAAGGCTTAATATTTTTAAATGCCCACACTACCCAAAGCAACCTATAGATTCAATGCAATCCTTATCAATACCAATGGCATTTTTCACAGAACTAGAACAAATAATCCTAAAATTTGTATGGAATCACAAAAGACTCCAAAGAGCCAAAACAGTCTCAAGAAAGAACAAAGTTGGAGGTATCACAGTTCCAGATTTCAAGATATACTACAAAGTTGTAGTAATTAAAACAGTATGGTACTAGGCACATAGATCAATGGAACAGAATACAGAGACCAGAAATAAACTCACGCTGATATGATCAATTAATCTTCAACCAAGGAGGCAAGAGTATGCAATGCAAAAAAGACAGTCTCTTCGATAAATGACGTTGGGGGGACTGCTGAGTGGCTCAGTTGGTTAAGCCTCTGACTCTTGATTTCGGCTTAGGTCATGATCTCAGGGTTGTAAGACTGAGCCCCACATGGGGCTCTATACTGAGTAGGGAGCCTGCTTAAGATTCTCTCTCTCCCTCTGTCCCCCCTCACCGCCCCTCCCCGGGCAAATGCACACTCTTAAGATTATTTCTCTCTCCCTGAAAAAAAATGGTGTTGGGAAAACTGGACAGCTACATCCAAAAGAATGAAACTGGGTCATTTTCTTACACTATACACAAGAATCAACTCCAAGTTGATTAAAGAGACCTAAATGTGAGACCTGAAACCGTAAAATGCCTAAAAGAGAACAGAGGCAGTAATCTCTTGTACATCAGCCTTAGCAATACTTTTCTGGATCTGTCTCCTCAGGCAAGGGAAACAAACACAAAAATAAACTATTGGAACCACACCAAAATAAAAAGCTTTTGCACAGTGAAGGAAACCATCCACAAGACAAAAAGGCAACCTACTAAGTGGGAGATGATACTCGCACATGATATATACAACCAAGGATTAATATCCAAAGCATACAAAGAATTCATACGACTCAACACCAAAAAACAAAACAAAACAAAAAATTGGATTAAAAATGGGCAAAGGACCTAAAAAGACATTTTTCCAAAGAAGACATACAATTGGCTTACAGACATGTGAAAAAAAAAGCTCAACATCACTAATCAACAGGGAAACGCAGATCAAAACCACAACGAGCTTTCACCTTATACCTGTCAGAATGGCTAGTATCAAAAAGACAAGAAATAACTAGTAGAGATGAGGATGTGGAAGAAAGGGACCCCTTACACACAGCTGGTGGGAGTGTCAATTGTACGGTCATTATGGAAAACAGTATGGAGGTTCCTCAAACAGTTAAAGGCAGAAACACCATATGATCCCACAATTCCACTTCTGGACATTTACCTGAAGAAATGGAAACACTAACTTGAAAACATATATGCATGTCTATGTTCTTTACAGCATGACTGATCATAGCCAAACTATGGAAGCAACCCAAGTGTCCACCCATAGATGAATGGATAGAGAAGATGTGGTATATACATACAATGGAATATTACTCAGCCATAAAAAAGAATGGGATCCTGCCACTCCCAACAACATGGACGGAGCCACAGGATATTATGCTAAGTGACCAAGTCAGGCTGAGAAAGACTAATATGGCATGATTTCACTGGTATGTGGAACCTAAAGAACAAAACAGACAGACACAGACTCATAAACACAGAGAACAGACTGGGGGTGGCCAGAGGGGAGGTGAGTGGGGGCATGGGTGAAAGAGGCAAAGGGGATTAAGAGGTATAAACTTCCAATTATAAAATAAGTAAGTCATGGGGATGAAAAGCACAGCATACAGAATATAGTCAATAATATCATAATAACTTTGATGAAAGACGTGACTATGGAAAAAAAGGAGGAGGAGGAGGAGGAGATGATGATGATGGTGGTGGTGGAGGTGGTGCTGCTGCTGCTGGGGCTAGAGCTAGAAGTCCAGTCCTGGCTTCAAGATCAGTGTT
>ML099821.1:178888-193686 GCA_003697995.1 Taxidea taxus jeffersonii | reverse complement strand
TGGCCGAATGAGAGGCAAAGGAAGGAGCCATTATGGGGTGCTGCTAGATCTTAAGCCTGCTGGGGATCTGTGGGACAGGAGTAGAAAATGTGCCTCAGAGTTCTCCCTCTGGGGAGTGGGAAGCTGGAACATTTATATAGCAAATCTCTCAGCTCTGGGTTGAGGACTGTTGGGGGAGCCCTAACTTTCCAGCACTTTCAGGCTGCTCCCCTGGTGGCAAAATGGGCTTTAAAATGCTGGCGGGTTAGTGGGGCGCCTGGGTGACGCAGTTAGTTAAGCTACCGCCTCTTGCTTTTGGCTCAGGTTGTGAGACGGACCTCTGGCCAGGCGCTGTGCTCCTCATGGAGTGTGCTTGGGACTCTCTCCCGCTCCCCGCCCCACCTAAAATAAATAAATACATCAAATAAATCTTTTTAAAAAGTGCTGGTGGGTTAGGGATATGGGTGGGTACTACAAAATGCTATCGGATATCCAGAACACTATTCAGATCATTTTCAACAAGCTCTGGGACTTCCACCACCAAAAACTTGTTAATTTCTGGTCGTGGGCAGGAGCAGTTTTAATTTACTTGAGTTTAATAGATAAGAATAATAATTTTTCAACCTCACAGGTTTATTATGAGGATCAAGTTAATTAGTATCTGTGAAAGTATAACCAACAGAAGATGGCGGTTGGAATGATATGATAGTTTGCAACCGGATAGAAATAGAAGCCAAAGAAAAGCAGTAAATGTAAAATAAAACTATCACGGTCATTTCTCATTTTATTGTTTTAAACTGGTTTTGCTTCTGAACCCCAAAGTGTGGAGTTTCCAGTGATTTAGTTTATGTCATATTTTCTGATTCATCAGAATGCCTTCTTGGAATCCGACATGATTAAAGTTTTGCTATTCTTAATATGTGTGTTTTTGGCTCACCTTATTGTTAAGTTTTTGAGAGACATTAAAATCAATAATGGTGGATTTTATAAAAGTGTTCTTTTATATATTTTGCAAGTAAGTTATTAATGGTTGGAAGTTCAAAGTTTTTATAGCTTCTTGTAGATTGCTTTTTTTGGTCATCAAATGAGGTCCTGCTTTATGACTACTGAATCTTTCCCCGTTAAATTTTGTTTTGCCTGTTACTAATTTTACTAGTTAGATTATTTATTTGTTGAGTATATTTTTTCCCATTTCTTTTATTTTAGCTTATGTATGTTATTGTGTTTTAGGTGTGCCCAGCTCTAGCTTTTGTTTTCACCATCCAATATAAACAGACTTAATTATATATTCAAGATAGTGATTAAAAATTTAGATTACTGATATATTGAGTTTAATTTTTACTTTCTTGTTGTTCCTGATTATTTGATTTTTGCTTTCTTCTTCTGTTTTGGAAGTTATCCATTCTGGTTTTTTTTTAAACACTTATTTTATCCTCTCACTTTCTTTTTTTTAAGATTTATTAACTGATTTTAGAGAGAGGAAAAAGAGAGAGATTGGGGAGTGGGGAGAGGGAGAAATCCTTAAGAAAGTCTTAAGAAGACTGTACACTGAGCGTGGAGCCTGACACAGGGCTTGATCTTACAACGGTGAGATCACGACCTGAGCAAAAACCAAGAGTCGGACGCTTAACCGACTGAACCACCCAGGCGTGCCTGCTCTCATTTTCCATTGCCTTTTAACCTTTTATGCCGCTGATAAGATATTTACTTTTTGTAAATACTGTTTTGTTGGAATAGAGTAAAAGCATGATAAATATTTATTTTGTGGACTAACATTCACTGCATATTGAAGGATGCTGCTGTGTACCTCATGACGCTGAGCGTGTGTATTGCTTTACTTCCTGCTCACAGAGACTATAGGGACAAGCTACTGAAATCTTCCCAAGCTTTCTCCAGTGTTTCTATCCTCAGAACTCAGCTGACCTGTCCTCTGCTTCCCCTTTCTCTTTTCTCATGATTTTTCTCCACTAGCCTTTAGACAGGCTCCTTGAATAGTGCAGCAGGAAGTTGTAAGAGGCAGTGTGGAAGAAAGTTCAGTATATCAAGTCATGAAATCTCAGCTGCCCAATTCTATGAAGCTAATAGTTTTTTTTTAAATTTTATTTATTTATTTGACAGACAGAGATCCCAAGTAGGCAGAGAGGCAGGCAGAGAGAGAGAGAGGAGGAAGCAGGCTCCCCGTTGAGCAGAGAGCCCGATGCGGGGCTCGATCCCAGGACTCTGGGATCATGCCTGAGCTGAAGGCAGAGGCTTTAACCCACTGAGCAACCCAGGTGCCCCGAAGGTAATAGTTTTTTAAAGGGAACCTCTTTTTTTTCTTTTTGTCCATTCGTGCGACTGCTTTGTCCATGACACATGCACCTTCAGCTGACTTTTGAAAGCCTGCTATTTCGGAGGTCATAATTTTGACCGATAGGCCTATAATTAGTAAGTGCTCATTAAGTATTGTGTCCTGAGTATTTCAGTGGGGTGCTAGAGAATGTTCTTAGCAGCTGCTGGGGTGATAACGGTCCTGCAAATTGGCATGATTCCAAAAGTAGCCAACAAACTTTATAAAGATGAAAAGTAAACAGAAGAGCATAGCAGCTACAGCAAGGGAGAAAATAGTGTGAAATTCTCTTGGTCACCAAAACTACGGACTCCTTACCCTTGTTTTCTCCATAATGGTGAAAACCTGATACTCTTTGTTTTTGTTCCACCCATTTGAAGTCATACCTCTCTCTCCTGGCTCTTTGTCATCCTGCCTCTTAGCTACAGATGTTTCTCAAGCGTTGATCTGGAGTCCTCTTCTCTCTTCCGGGATCCTCCCCGTGGTTTCAAATGGAAACCACGGGGAGCATTCCCTCCCAGTGGTTTCAAATGGAAGCTTAATGTTGATGACTCACAAAGCCACACTTCTGTCTTCTACTCAAACTCAGTCCCACATTTTTAATTGCCTGCTCGAAATTTACCCCCAGTCCTCCTGAAGCCTTGACTCGGTGTACCTAAAGCTTTACTCTTTCCTTGAAACCAACTTCCATACTTTATGACCCAGCACTTCCACTCTTATATTTGTAGCTAAAAGAAATGTGTGCATAGTGCATCAAAAAACATGTATAAGAGTGTTCATCGGGCATGACACATCATGACCAAATGCAGCTTTATCCAGGAATGCAAAGCTGGGTTTAAATTTAAAAATCAAACAATTTAATTCATCCCATTAACAGAACAAGGGGGGGAATCATGTGATTATTTCAATAGATGTAGAAAGTTCATTGACAATATTAAATATCCTTTCATGATAAAAACTCTTAGCAAAGTAGGTGAAGAGAATATTCTTTCTTTTAAATTTTAAATCCAATATAATTAACATGCAGTGCTATATTAGTTTTAGGTATACAATATTTTTAAAAAATATTTATTTATTTGACAAATACAGATCACAAGTAGGCAGAGAGGAAGGCAGATAGAGGGAGAAGAGGAAGCAGGCTCCCCGCTGAGCAGAGAGCCTGATGTGGGACTCCATCCCAGGACCCTGGAATCATGACCCGAGCTGAAGGCAGAGGCCTCAACCCGCTGAGCCACCCAGGTGCCCCTAGGTATACAATATAATGATTCAAAATTCTCTTTTTTTGGACAATGGATGTATTTTTATTGAGCCTTTTAGTTTACAACAAGAGGTAAAAGGGAAGCCAGTTCTTCTTAACCAATATTTTATACAGCTGTAGCAAAATATTTCAAACTTTAGGGAATTATAATGGGTTACATATCTTAAAAGTTGGGGATTGTGTAAACAATATTTAGCTTCTTGAAGTGGTAACCAGGTAACCACCATTCTAACAGTGGTAACCAGGTTTCATTAGTTCCATAAGTTTTTCCAAGGCCATGTTTTATTGTTGCATCATGATGTCTTTATATCTGAAGCAATGCTCTTTTAATCAATACCCACTAATTCCACTTTGAAATGGATTTTTGCATTTGGTGGAATTTTGGCATCGGGCTGTCCTTTCTTTCCATAAACCCATTCTGGTTCAGTCTCTAGTTGCACGCTTTCTCCTTTACTCATAGTCAATAGTGCTTCATTCTATCCTCTGATAACTTTGCCTGTTCCAAGCTTAAAACTTAAGGGCATGGCATTTTTCTTCTTTGAACTGTTTTGAATATAGTATCAAAAACAGTCCCATACTGTAGTGTTCCTGTATACCAGCAGTGAATAGCAACTCCTGTTTTGGGAAAGTTGGTTTTAACTCCTTTTTTAAGAACACAATTTATATATTTTAGTGGACCCTCCTCCAGAGTCTCTTCAGACTTGGTTGGTTTCTTTGGGTTTATCTTCATTAAGCTTCACATTTTCACCTGCTCAGACACTTTTCTTACACTTTCAGTACCCTTGAAATGCTTACTTTCAAAAAGATGATTATAGGCTGTAACCAAATGGTCCTTGTTCGCTGTTTTGTCCACATTTTCAATGTTTCCTAATAACTTCTGTTCTGCAAGAAACAAATCCGAACTGTGGTCCTTTAAAAACTTGATTATGTCCTTCTTGGGTAGCTACTTGATGCTCCTTGGTCTAGGTCCGCTGTGGAATGGCCTCTACCATCTTACCCAACTCACGATTCAACATTCACGATTACTCAGTGCTCATCATGATGAGTGTATTTTTTTAAAGATTTTATTTATTTATTTGACAAAGACACATTGAGAGAGGAAACACAAGCAGGGAGAGTGGGAGAGGGAGAAGTAGGCTTCCCACTGACTAGAGAGCCTGACTCGGGGCTTGATCCCAGGACCCTGGGATCATGACTTGAGCCCAAGACAGATGCCCAATGACTGAGCCACCCAGGTGCCCCATGATGAGTGTGTTCTTAATCCCCTTTACCTATTTCACACCCCACCCCCCGCCCTTCTTGTTACTACTAGGTTGTTCTCTGTATTTCACAGTGATTTTTTTTGGTAAAGATATTTATTTATTTATTTGAGAGAGAGAGAGAGAGCGAGCACACGCATGAGAGCACAAGCCAGGGGAGTGGGAGAGGGAGAAGCAGGCTCCCCACAGAACAGGGAGCCCAATGCTGGGCTTGATCCAAGGACCCCGGGATCATGACCTGAGCCAAAGGCAGATGCTTAACGACTGAACCACCCAGGCCCCCCTTCGGAGTGATTTTTATTTGTCTCTTTTTTCTTTGTTTGTTTTGTTTCTTAAATTCCACATATGAGTGAAATTATGTATTTGTCTTTTTCTGGCTTATTTCAGTTAGCATTTTATTCGAGATTCATCCATATTGTTGCAGATGGCAAGATTTCATTCCTTTTTATGGCTCAGTAATCTATTATACACACACAAAAATACACATACACCCCCCCATGTCTTCTTATCCTTTCATCTATTGATGGACACTTGGCTTACTTCCATAATTTGGCTATTGTAAATAACACTGCAATAAACGGGTGCCTATATCTTTTCAAATTAGTGTTTTTGTACTTTTTGGGCAAGTAGTAGTGGAATTATTGGATCCTATAGTAATTCTGTTTTTAATATTTTGAGGAACCTCCATACTGTCTGCCACAGTGGCTGTACCAGTTTGCATTTGTACCAACAATGCAGAAGCGTTCCCTTTCCTCCACCATCTCACCAGCACTCATTTCTTGTGTTTTTGATACTAACCATTCTGACAGGTATCTGGTGGTATCTTATTGTGGTTTTGATGTGCATTTCCCTGATGATGAGTGATGTTGAGCATCTTTTCATGTGTCTGTTGGCCACCTGGATGTCTTTGGAGAAATGTCTGCTCATGCTTTCTGTTCATTTTTAATTTGGATTATTTGTGGGTTTTTTGGGTATTGAGTTGTATAAGTTCTTTATATATTTTGGATACTAACCCCTTAGTCATATATGTCATTTGCAAATATCTTCTCCCATCCCATAGGTTGTCTTTTAGTTTTGTTGATTATTTCCTCCATGTAGAAGCTTTTTATTTTGACGTAGTCCCAGTAGTTTATTTTTGCTTTTCTTCCCCCTTGCCTCAGGAGGCACAGCTAGAAAAATGTTACTATGGCCAATGTCAGAGAAATTACTGCCTGTGCTCTCTTCTAGGATTTTTATGGTTTCAGGTTTCACGTTTAGGTCTTTAATCCATTTTGAATTTATTTTTGTGTAAGAAAGTGGCCCAGTTTCATTCTTGTGCATGTAGCTTGGCCATTTTTTCCAGCACCATTTGTTGAAAAGACTTTTTCCCATTGTTATGTTCTTTCCTCCTTTGCTGAAGATTATTTAGCCGTATAATTATGGGCTTATTTTTGGGTTTTCTATTCTGTTCTGTTGAGCTATGTGTCTATTTTTGTGCCATACCATAATGTTTTGATCACTAGAGTTTCATAATATAACTTGAAGTACAGAATTGTGATGCTTCTAGTTTTGTTTTTCCTTTTCAATGTTGCTTTGGCTACTTGGAGTCTTTTGTGGTTCTCTAACTAATTTTAGTATTGTTTGTTCTAACTCTGTGAGAAATGCTGCTGGTACTTTGATAGGGATTGCATAAGTGTGTAGATTGCTTTGGGTAGTATAGACATTTTAACAGTTTTTTTTTTCTTCTGATCCATAAGCATGGAATGTTTTCCAATTTCTTTGTGTCCTCTTCAATTTCTTTCATCAGTATTTTATACTTCTCAGAGTATAAGTCTATCACTTCCTTGGTTAGGTTTATTCCTAAGTATTTTATTATTTTTGGTGCAATTGTGAATGGGATTGTGAAGAATAATATATCAGGTTTTTAGGAAATAGAGAAACTACATTTATACTGCACATCTGAATTGTAGTAAAAGTGAAATTTCAGTGCCTACTTTGAAACACTTTAAGGCAGCTAGTTGTTATATTCGAACATATAAACGAAGTAAACAAAAATCTGACCTTTGGCAACAAGATTGTAAACCCTTTGAGAGCGAGGTCATGTAACCCACACGGCAAAGTGTTAGATAATTCTCTTTTACCTCATATTATAATCTCTTATGGTATTTGAAACTCATTCCCCCGCCTTTTTTTTCCCCAACCCAGATGTCCTACTGAGAGCCACTGGTAAAAGTCAAAAGACACTGTGGAAAAAGAAGCTCCAGCTCTAAATTGTATTGGTGTATCTGTTACTAATTTAGAAAAAAATCAATTTAGACCCACACCTCACCCCATAATGCCAGATGAATAAAATATACTTAATTCATAAAGAAAAACACTGAATTTTATGAGGTCTCTGGAGTTCTCTCTAAAGTTTATAAGCCTTAAAGTGATAGACCTTACAAGTATGAATGAAAAATCTGACTACATAAAAAAACTTAAAACTTTATATAAAAGAAATTTTAAAAGCACAGAGGAAATATTTTTTAACAAATGGAAAACAGGCTTAATATCTTAGACAAATTAAAAGGAAAACACTAATATCACAATAATAAAGAAAAAAAAGAAAAGACAATTCCAAATGAGGACCTATACTCAGTAAACAGATATAAATGGGAAAGTGTTAAACCTTTCACTTCAATCTTAAATACTTACTGAGCATCTACAGTGGGCCAGACACAGTTCTAGGCACTTTATCAAAGGAGTTCTTTGTATAGACATCAAATAATACAAATCAAATTACTAATCAGATACTAGTGAAACTGATACTTACATATATATTTTAGATTTATTTATTTTAGAGAAATCATGAGAGAGAGAGAGAACACAAGCAGGAGCGGCAGAGAGAGAGGGAGAGAGATAATTTCAAGCTGGCTCTGGGCCAAGTATGGAGCCTGACACAGGGCTTGATCTCACAATCCTGAGATCATGACCTAAACCAAAACCAAGAGTTGAATGTTTAACCGGCTGTGCCACCCAGGCATCCCCAAACTGATACTTTTATATACTGCCAATGAAAGTAAAATTACACAATCCCATTTGGATTTGGCTGTACCTGTCAATTGAGAGCACTGTTCAAATCCTTTAACTTAGGAATTCCACTTTCGGGAACATATCTCTAAAGGGAAAAATAATCCCAAGAGAGGAAAAAAATTATATGCCTGAAGATGTTCATCACATTGTATGTTGTAGAGAGAAAACATATATGAAAGCACCTTAAGTATTAAGTATTTTAATCCAAGTTTTCCTAAAATTAATTTTTCTATAGAATTCTTTTTCATAGACTATTAAGAAGCTTGAGAACACACCTTCAGGAAGAAAGGGACCCATAATTTTGATGAGCATCCTGTTAAGATTATAAGGCTATGATGTAGTTCATATAGTAATATGGTCTTTTGGAGCCCAGGCCCACCTAAGCACCAGCCTCTAACCCAGAAGAGAGTTTCTAAAACATAAAAAAGGTAAAGTACCTTGAGAATATACTTTTCTAGATTTCCCATGGTGTGAACATCTCATGCGGTTTTCAGGAAGGCTAGATGAGGCAGCTCCAATTTATCTACTGGACACAGGCCTTGAACTCAGAAGGAATGAGAATGAATCTCTTATTCTATACAGATGAAGCTTTTTAAAAAATATTTTATTTATTTATTTGACAGCCAGAGATCACAAGTAGACAGAGAGACCCACAGAGAGAGAGGAAGGGAAGCAAGCTCCCCGCTGAGCAGAGAGCCCGATGCGGGGCTTGATCCCAGGACCCTGAGATCATAACCTGAGCCGAAGGCAGAGGCTTTAACCCTCTGAGCCACCCAGGCGCCCCCAGATGAAGCTTTTGACAGAAAGGACATGACCCCTGTTATCAGAGAGTTCAGAAGAAGGCAAACTATGTGCTTGGGGTATAAAGAGCAATAATGAGCATCAGGAGCTCTCCAAGGTGCTGAAACACTGTCTGCACCTCTCTCCAACCTGATGGAATCTTCATCTCACTAATGTTTCTCCCCCTAAAGGATTCACTACCTCTTCTTGCCTTGACACTTGCCCTCTGGACTCCAGCTCCTTGATACAATCTATCTGTGACCCATGCCTAGTGGGACTTTAGTCACTCTTTTTTATCTGCATGTACTGGCAGCTTCATTCATCAGTGTCCTTTTAAAGGAAGTCTGTTTGAGTTTATTTCAGTAGGAGAGAATATATGTTTTATTAACTTTTGGTTGTACTACCAGGAAGGAAAGGAACTCAGGAGAGAGAATTTTCAGATAACTACTAGAAGAACACATGGAAGAAACAGAAAGAAGTCGCCTTCAGAGAGTTGACTACATGTGGCTCATTTGTCGTACTTTTCAGTCTTTCAGTTACTGGATAGCAACAGGGTACAGCAGGGTGCCTGTTAAGGTTGGTGCTGGTAAACAAATGAATATTAAACTATGCACTAGAAGAACAAAGTTCTAGTCCTGACTCTATTTTATTAAAAGATTTTATTTATTTATTTGGCAGAGGGAGAGAGGAAGAGAGAGAAAGCACTAGCAGGGGGAGCAGTAGGCAGAGGCAGATGCAGAGGGAGAAGCAGACTCCCCGCTGAGCAGGGAGCCCAATGTGGGGCTCCATCCCAGGACCCTGGGATCGTGACCTGAGCCAAAGGCAGATGCTTAACCAACTGAGCCACTCAGGTGCTCGGTGACTTTATTTTTTTTAAACAAATTATATAACACTGAGCAAATCATTTAACTTCTCTGTATTATTGTAAGGTAACTGCTACAGCAGACAACCCCCAAATTGCAATCACTTAAAACAACGTAAGCTTCTTTCTCACTCATACAACATCTAATACATATTCCTAGTTGACTGGCTTTCCTGGACAACTTTCTTCCAAGTGGTGACTCAGACTTCTTCCAGATTATAGCCTTGTTATTCTCTAAGTTTTTTTTGAAAGATTTTATTTATTTATTTGACAGAGATCACAAGTAGGCAGAGAGGCAGGCAGAGAGAGAGAGAGGAGGAAGCAGGCTGTCCGCAGAGCAGAGAACCCAATACGGGGCTCGATCCCAGGACCCCGGGATCATGACCCGAGCCGAAGGCAGAGGCTTTTAACCCACTGAGCCACCCAGGCGCCCCTCTAAGTTTTTTGAGTAATCTTCATTCAGCTAGTCAGTGAGGGAAAAAATGGGGGTGTGTGCTCTCTCTGACTGTGCTGACCCATCATTCTCACTGGGACCACTGCCCAATTCAGTAGGGGACGGTCAAGACAAGTGTTCTAGCCATTTGGTTCTTCTTCAGTGGGCTCCTGCTGGGGCCTGTTTTGGGCAATCCGTTCTCTTGCACCCAGTTCTCTCCCAGCTCTGCATAGGAGTTGTTCTACCTTCACCTTGGATTGCTGTTCTCTCTCTGCTTACTCCCTGACATCTGTCAGGGTCTTGTTAATACCCAATAAATATTTGCTAAACTGCTGATGTTAAAAAAAAAGAATGGGGAGCTTATATTTTTGAGGATTTTATGGGTCAGGACTTGAAGTGGTACAAATCACTTCTACCTACCTTCTCTTGGACAGGGCCCATCACACGTTCACACCTAACTGCAAAGGATTGAAATTGTAGTCTTGATGTATGCCAAAAAGGAAAAGGGGCACAGTTTGGTCCAAATAATTGGCCTTACTCTAGATTTTGGTTTCCTCAATGGTAAAATGATTCAAACAATACCTATTCTTCCTTCTCCCTAGAGTTGTTGTAAAGGTCAAAGAAAATGTGTGAAAATGTCTTGAAAAGTGTAAATCAATGTATACAGAATATACAGGAATGGAATCATTCATTAATCCTTGGCTTACCTACCTTTGAGTGTTAATTTTAGGAATGGAAAGAAAAGTGGAAAAAAGGTATTCTCTTTGGTGGGACTCCTTAATTGGTCACAGTATATACCAAATATAAGTATATTTAATGGGATAATATATTTTCTCATATGGGGGTGAAAGTAGAGATTATAAATGAACCTTTGACATTTCATAATTTGAATGCCTTGGTGGAATTATACTAGGATGGAGTTAAGGGAAATTACCATTGTGTGTTCAGCCCAATTTTTTGCCAGGCTCCTGAAGATACTTCTAACCTTCCAGACAATAAAACCTACCATAGGTTTGATAATAGGTGGTACCTTCTTTCTCTTTGAAAGTCTTCCTAGGACTGGGTATTGTAGATGGGATATCTATTAGGATTGTTGTGCATGACATCTCATTATGGACATACACATACATACCTACGTACATACCTCCTTTGCATTATAAGAAAGATTTTATTTATTTATTTGATAGAGAAGACAGAGACAGAGATAATGAGAGAGAGAGAGAGCGAGCGCGCATGAGCCTGACGTGGGGCTCCATTCCAGGACCCTGGGAACATGACCTGAGCTGAAGGCAGATGCTTAATCTACTGAGCCACCCAGGTGCCCGTCCTTTGTCATTTTTCTAAAGCTCTTCATCCTCAGCGGTCAGAAACTCCTCTTACCACTATCCTCCCAACTAAGCAAACCCCCCCAAATTGCCTCCTTCAACTTCTTATTCTCAGGTTTGTTATGAATCAGAGAATCTGGTAGAATTGTATTATGCCTACACACCCAGCAACATGCCAGTGATTTCTGAACGTTGATCACTTTTTAATTTCATGATGTTTTGACCCAAAGCTAACATCAGCCATCTGGAAAGGTTATTATTTAAACAAACATCACTCAGCCAATTGTGACTGAGGCATTGGATCATACTGAACTGCAAGATTTCTTCTAAGGATGAAAGAAAATAATAAGAAATCACAATAGCAAGGGACATACTTTGAGACCCAGCTTAGTTTTCTGAAAGGAGAAAAAGAAAGGCATTTGTTTGAAATTCTGGGGCCTTAGGGTAGTTCACCAGAGCACACTAAGCCTTAGGAATTATGTCTAATTTATCTTAGAGCAGACAGAACTCACAGCTTAAAAATTCAAAGCAAAGATGGCTCTATTCTCAATATGTATAAAATAACTGAATGTGAGCGCGTGACCTAACGGAAATTAGACTGCACATAATCATGCATTCTGGTGCACTGTGGTATTAACTTGAAAAATATAGAGCTTTGGGTTTTGTGGAAGGAAATAGAAATTGGGATGTAAAATGAAACAAAGAGATGCCCTTGGAAATATGAATTGCTATAAAATGAAAGCAGTGTCTAATCAAATAAGTGCCTTCTACAAATAGACTATCCCTCACATCTGGGTATCTTGGCTATCTATCTCTTATCAGGAAAAAAAAAGTGGGTCAGGGTATTATACCAAAGCAGATCTCTTTCAGCTGGACAAGCTTTAAAAGAAAAAAAAAAAAGGTCTCCAGCTCTTTTCTAGTGCTTCTCAGGGGGTGTTTTTTTCTTCTTTTTTTAATCGACATCTACCAGTCATTTCCCAGCTATATACCTACTTGAATTTCATTCTGGTCTTTGTTCTACTCATGCTCTGTGTTTCATGCATCCATGCAAATTGGTGCCTAAACCAGGCATGATCAAAGTGCTGGAGTCCTGCGGCAGAGCCACCCTACCATTTATTCATTGATGGCTAGCATTAACCCATATCCTCTTCTCAGTTTGATGGTAAATCCAGGTTGAAAGTGAGATCATTTTGCTTCCAAAAGAATCTGAGTATTGAAATGTGCTTGGAACAAAAGTTTCCCCCTTTCCGGGACAATACACATACATGGATCTGTCCAGATATTTGGGTGGAGGGGACATGGGGAAATGTAGAGGCAATGTGAGAGAGTAGAGGAGGAACTAGGATTTAGGGGTTCAGGAGACCCAGAATCTTAGACTGTTTCTCACTGAATCTAGGACTCTGGCAAGTGGCAGATCCCTCTGAGCCTCACTTCTCCCATTTGCAAAATAATAGTAATAATAGCAACAAACAGTTGAGAGGCAAGGTGGTATAGAGGGCAAGTGAACACATTCCAGAGAAAGGCTGCCAGGGTTCAAATTCTGGCTTTGCTGTTATTACCTAAAACAGTCTGTACCTCAGCTTCTTACTTTCTTTTCTTCTTTATTTTACATTTAGCTGAAGCTTGAACTCTTTTGCTGGTTGCAGAATGTACCATTTAACTTACTAAAAAATGAATAAGCTTCGGGATGCCTGGGTGGCTCAGTTGGTTAAGCAGCTGCCTTCGGCTCAGGTCATGATCCCAGCGTCCTGGGATCAAGTCCCACATCGGGCTCCTTGCTCGGCAGGGAGCCTGCCTCTGCCTCTGTCTGCCTGAGCTTGTGCTTTCTCTCTCTCTCTAGAAAATAAATAAATAAAATATTTTAAAAAATGAATAAACTTCATTTTTTAGAGAAGTCTTAGGTTCACCCCCAAATTGAGAGTACAGAGTTGCCTTTTACCTCCTGGTCGCATACATGCACATGCTCAGGCTCGCCCACTAACAACATTGCCCACCAGACTGGGACATTTGTTACAATCAGTGAACCCATATTGACATATCAATCACCCAAAGACCACAATTTACCTTAGGGGTTCAATTTTGATATTGTACATTCTGTAGGTTTGGACAAATGTATAATGACATGTACCCACCATTATAGTGTCATAACAGGATAGTCTCACTGCCTTTAAAGTCCACTGTGCTGTGTTTATCCCTGTCTCTCTGCTAAGCCCTGCCAACCACTGATTTTTCACCCTCTCCATAGTTTTGCCTTTTCCAGAATTCCGTATATTTGGAATCATACAGTATGTAGCCTTTTCAGATTGGCTTCTTTCAATTAGTAGCTCGCGTTAAGTTTCCTGCATGTCTTTACATGGCTTGATAGCTCATTTTTTCTTTAGCATTTGAATACTATTCTGTTGTCTGGACATACTACAGTTTATCCATTTACCTTTTGATGGACATTTTGATTGCTTCCACATTTTGCAGTTATTAATAATTTGGCAATTTACTAAAAATAAAAACCTGCCACAAACATCTATGTGCAGGTTTTTGTGTGGATATAAGTTTCTAATTCATCTGGATAAATACTGAGGACCAAGCATATGTTAAGAGTATTTTTAGCTATTTTTTTAAATCTTTTTTTTTTTTAAGATTTTATTTATTTATTTGACAGAGAGAGAGATCACAAGTAGGCAGAGAGGCAGGCAGGTTGGGGGCAAGCAGGCTCCCCAATGAGCAGAGAGCCTGATGCGGGGCTCGATCCCAGGACCCTGAGATCATGACCTGAGCCGAAGGCAGATGCTTTAACCCACTGACCCACCCAGGCACCCTTTTAGCTATTTTTAAATCAAGTTTATCAAATGTGAGTTTTAGCAAATTCTGTGTTTTAAGGGATTGGTTTGTTTCATCTAGGTTATAAGGTTCTGGCATAGAGTTGTCCATAATATTCCTTTATCTTCTTTTGAATGTCCATGAGATCTTTAAATGTCCTTTATCTTTGAGTGGTGTCTCCTCTTTCATTTCTGATACTAGTAATTTGTGTCTACTCTTTTTTTCTTAGTTAGCCTAGCTCAAGACTCATTGATTTTATTGACCTTTTCAAAGAAATGGCTTTTGGTTTTATTGGTTGTCTTTATTGATTTCAGTTTCATTGATTTCTGCTTGGATTTTTGTTATTTCTTCTGCTTACTTTGGATTTAATTTGCTCTTCTTTTACTAGTTTTCTAAGTGGAAGTTTAGATTACTGATTTTAGATATTTATGCTTTTGCAATATATGCATTAGATGTTATAAATAACCTTTAAAGCACTGTTTTCACTGTGTCCCACAAACTTTGATAAATTGTATTTTCACTTTTATTTAATTCAAAATATTTTAAAATTTCTCTTGATTTATTCTTTGAATCATGTGTTAATTAGAAATGTATTCTTTTTTTAAAAAATATTTTATTTATTTATTTGACAGACAGAGATCACAAGTAGGCAGAGAAGCAGGCAGAGAGAGAGGAGGAAGCAGGCTCCCTGCTGAGCAGAGAGCCCAA
>ML099821.1:142065-178788 GCA_003697995.1 Taxidea taxus jeffersonii | reverse complement strand
TGATCACAAGTAGGCAGAGAAGCAGGCAGAGAGAGAGGAGGAAGCAGGCTCCCTGCTGAGCAGAGAGCCCAATGCAGGGCTCGATCCCAGGACCCTGAGATCATGACCTGAGCCGAAAGCAGAGGCTTTAATCCACTGAGCCACCCAGGTGCCCCTAGAAATGTATTCTTACTGTCCAAGTATTTTGGTATTTTCCACTTCCTTTCTGATATTGATTTCTACTTTAATTCCATTGTGGTCTGAGGGCACACAGTTGTAGGATTTCTATTCTTTTAAACTTATTAACATGTATTTTAAATTTATTAAGATACGTTTTAAATTTATTAAGTTGCATTTTATGGCCCAGAATGTGGTCTATCTTGGTGAATGTTCCATGTGAGCTAGAGAAGAATTTGTACTCTGCTTTTGTTGAATGGAGTCATCTATAGATGTCAGTGAAATCCAGTTGATTGATGGTGCTCTTGAGTTCAACTGGCTTTACTGCTTTTCTGCCTGCTCTGTCTGTTTCTGATAGAGGGATGTTAAAGTCTCCACCTACAATAGTGGATTTATCTATTCCTCCTTGCAGTTTTATCTGTTTTGCTTCATGTGTTTCGATGCTCTGTTGTTAGGTGCATACACATTGTCTTCTTAGAGTACTGACCTTTTAATCATTATGAAATACCCCTGTTTATCCTTGATAACTTTCCTTGCTCTAAAGTCTGCTTTGTCTGAAATTAATATAGCTACTCCTTCTTTCTTTCGAGTAGTGTTAGCATGGCATATCTTACTCCATTCCTTTATATTTCATCTTTGTTATTTATTTAATAATTTTAATTATAGTAAATAAATACATTAAATTATATTAAATGTTTATTTGATACATTATTTGATTTTTCTTTTTAAAAAAATTTTTATGTTATCTTAGTCATCGTACAGTACACCATTTTTGATGTAGTGTTCCATGATTCGTTGTTTGCATATAACACCCAGTGATCCATGCAATACGTGCCTTCCATAATACCCATCACTGGGCTAACCCATTTCCCCAACTCCTTCCCCTCTAAAACCCTCAGTTTGTTTCTTGGAGTTCATAGCCTCTTATGGTTTGTCTCCCCTCTGATTCCCCTACTTCATTTTTCCTTTCCTTCTCCTAATGTCCTCTATGCTATTTCCTTACGTTCCACAAGTAAGTGAAATTTACTCTGCTTGACTTATTTCACTTAGCATAATCTCCTCTAGTCTCGTCCATGTTGATGCAAAAGTTGGGTATTCATCCTTTATGATGGCTGAGTAATATTCCATTTTGTACACGGGCCACATCTTCCTTATCCATTCGTCTCTTTCATCCTACAATAAAGTAGGGCATCTTGGCTCTTTCTACAGTTTGGTGATTGTGGCCATTGCTGCCCTGAACATTGGGGTGCATGTGGCCCTTCTTTTCACTACATCTGTATCTTTGGGGTGAATACCCAGTAGTGCAATTGCTGGGTCATAGGGAAGCTCTATTTTTAATTTCTTAAGGAATCTCCACACTGATCTCCAAATTGGCTGCACCAACTTGCATTCCCACCAACAGTGTAAGAGGGTTCCCCTTTCTCCACATCCTCTCCAACATTTGTTGTTTCCTGTCTTGCTAATTTTGGCCATTCTAACTGGTGTAAGGTGGTATCTCAGTGTGGTTTTGACTTGAATTTCCCTGATGGCTAATGATGCTGAACATTTTTCCATGTGTTTGTTAACCATTTGCATGTCTTTTTTGGAGAAGTGTCGGTTCATGTCTTCTGCCAATTTTTTGACTTGATTATTTGTTTTTTGGGTGTTGAGTTTGAGAAGTTCTTCATAGATCTTGGACATCAGCCCTTTATCTGTAGTATCATGATCTTCTCCCATTCCGTGGGTTGCCTCTTTGTTTTGTTGACTGTTTCCTTTGCTGTGCAGAAGCTTTTTATCTTGATTTTTGAGAGAGAGAGAGAGAGCGAGAGAGCGCGAGCCTGCACATGTGTGTGAGTTTTGAGGGCAGGGGTAAAGGGCAAGGGAGAGAGACTCTTAAGCAGGCTCCATGTGCAGTGTGGATGTGGGGCACAATCCCATCCTGAGATCATGATCTGAGCCAAAATTGAGAGTCAGTTGCTTAACTGACTGAGCCACCCAGGTCCTCCTGTGTTATTATATTTAAAGTGAGTTTCTTGTAGATGACATACAGTTGAATCTTTTTTTTTTTAATCTACTCTGAAAATCATTGCCTTTTAATTGGTGTATTTAGACCATTAATGTCTAAGGTGATTATTGATACAGTTGGATTGCTATCTACAGTATTTGTTACTCTGTTGCCCTTATTTTTTGTTCCTATTTTTGTCTTCCATATGTTTTCTGCCTTTTGTGGTTTTGACTGAGCATTTTATATGATTTCATTTTGTCTCATTTTTTAGTATATCTACTACTTAATTTACTTTCATAGTGGCTGCTCTAGAGTTTGCTGTATACAAGTACAGTGAATCCATGTCCACTTTATTTTTTAATTTTATTTTTAAAGGTTTTATTTTTAACTAATCTCTACACCCAACATGGGGCTTGAACTCACAACCCTGAGATCAAGAGTCACATGCTCCACCAACTGAGCCATCCAAATGGCCCCAAGTCCACATTAAGGTAACACTATACCACTTCAGAGATAGGGTAGGTACTTTATAATAACAAAAGAATCTGAATTTCTCCCTCCCATCTCTTGAATCATTACTGTCATTCATTTCACTTACACTTACATACAAGTAAGCATGCATACATGTAAGCATACATAATTGCATATATTCTTGCCATTATTTTTTGAACAAATAATCTGTTAGAGCAGTTAAGAATAAGAAAAACAAGTTTTTAATCTTCTCTTTGATGTTCTTCCTTCCTTTATGTAGGTCCAAGTTTCTGACCTATACAATTTTCCTTTTCTTTGAGGAACTTTTTTTTAAAAAATGTAGCTGACATACAACATTACAGTAGTTCCAGTTGTATAGCATAGTGATTCAACAAATTTACATATTATGCTATGTTCACTATAAGTATAGCTACCATCTATCTCAATATATCAGTTTTACAGTATCGTTGACTATATTCTTTATGTTATGACTTTTATTCCTATGACTTACTCATTCTATAACTGGAAGCACTTCTTTTAACATTTCTTGCAAGGTGGGTCTACTGGCAACAAATTCTCTTCATTTTTGTCTTAGAAAGTCTTTGTTTCTCCTCCACTTTTGTAGGACAATTTCAAATGGTACAGAGTTTTAGGTTGGTGGGTTTTTTCTCTTCATACTTTATATATTTCATTTCACTCTCTTCTTGCTTGCATGGTTTATGAGAAGTCCGACAATTCTTATCCTTGTTTCTCTATTGGTAATATGTTTTTTATTTTGGCTTCTTCTGAGATTTTGTTTCCTTATCTTTGATTTTCTGCAGTTTGTATATGATATGCTTAGGTGCAGTGATTTGTTTTGTTTTCATTTATCCTGCTCAGTGTTCTCTGAGCCGCTTGGGCCCGGGGTTTGGTGGCCAACATGTGCCTCAGTTAATCCATCTGTAAAGTAGGGATTATGATAGCTACATCATATTGTGGGAATTAAGATTAATTAAATATGTGACAAGCACTTAGAAGAATACCGGGGATGTAGTTAGTACTATGTATGTGTTAGCTAATATTTAATTGGCACTTGCTAAGCAACAGGCTAAGTGCTGTTCATACAGGATCTCATTTTTTCCTCATAGCAATCCTATACTCAGGAGGTACCTATTATTACCCCCATTTTATAGATGGGGAGATTGAGGCCTGTCTATGATCACACAGATTATTAAGTGGCAGGCCTGTAAGTCCTATACTGAAGTCTGTCTGTCTGCCAAGACCATGCCTTCGGTTACCAGGGAAGAGCACCTCAGAAGGGGGCTGGAGTTTGGTTAATCTCTGTGGTCTCTCCCAGAACTAAAACTCTATTGTATGAAGTTTGAAATAATGCCAGAATAATACTGTGGTGGAGTGTCCAGCCTTGGGAGTTGGAAAGCCCGTGTTGAAGCAAGTTATGTACACCCTCTGTTTCCCCTGCTGTGACATGAAGCTGATCCACCTGCCTTTCCTGTCTAGTTGTTGGGAGGTTTGAATGGGCTTCTCTATGTAAAACATTTTGCACGGTGCTTTGTAACTGGTACCCGTGTATTGTAGGGGCTCAAAAAAGCTGGATACTAAAATAATTGTTATTTAAAAATCTTGTCTAGTAGCTACAGTATTGGAAAAAGTCATGAAATGTCTTGGTAGGAAGACATATGGTAGGAAACTGTTGATGTAGAACTTGGCTAGAAGAGGTCAGACTGGGGTGCCTGGGCGGCTCAGTGGGTTAAAGCCTCTGCCTTCGGCTCAGGTCCTGATCTCAGGGTCCTGGGATTGAGCCCCTCTTCAGGTTCTCTGCTCAGCAGGGAGCCTTCTTCCTCCTCCTCTCTCTCTGCCTGCTTCTCTGCCTACTTGTGATCTCTGTCAAATAAATAAACAAAATCTTTAAAAGAAAAAAAAAAGAAGAGGTCAGACTGATTTACATAATAGAACCCAGCCCTTAGGCTTCGCAGAAGTTTTCCTAGGCAAGAAGCTGCGATGACTGGTTTTTATGTGGAGGTTTTATTTCTAACGCTGACAATCATAAGAGAAGTGGGACACTCTTGGGCATTGTGGCAGGACTCTTATTTATAGTCAGTCTCATTCAGAGGAAGGATTAAGTTGGAGGGAGTGTGCCCAACATGGTTGGTCCTGGTTAGAGAGGGAGCAGATGGCCTTTAATCTGGACATCAGCCATATCAGACAGTATTAGGACTGCCTCTTCTCTCAGCTTCTCAGAGAAGAAAGGCTGCCTACTGATAGGACTTTGGCATGACATTTCTTCAAGCTGGGTGAAGGGATCTGTGCTTGTAAGAATCAGAGGTGACAGCTGCTCTGGGACCATACCTATGGGATATGGTGAAGGGGGCAAAATTCCCGTGACTCACATTTCATTGTGTGTATCTATACGTGTATGTGCCTATAATTCTGGTACTGTTCTTTCATTCCCCTCTGAAGAAATGGAACGATTAATAGTAGCAATTCTGCTCCTTTGTTTTGGCTCCCTAAGTAGCCCTACCTCCAAAAATGTGAATTGTAATTTCAAAGCTCCTTGCCTCCTGCTCATCACACGTCACATTCTACAGTGACACTGTTCTGGTTTTCAGATATCTCCCCTCAGTCAGTAAGCATGGGTAGAGGGCCTATTATGTGCCTGGCACCGTGTTATTATCTGAAGATATAAAAAAAGAATGATATAAGGTCCTGGCCCTCAGAGAACTGAGAGCACTTAGGGTGATAGGGACCTTTAAGCAGTTAAGTACAACACTGTGTAATGGGCTATCAGAAAAGTATCTTCATTTGGCTTTCTCCCAAAACAGGTGATGGGAAAAGGATTTGTGTGTAAGCAGTTTATTTGGAAAGTGATCCCAGGAAGCACTGGTAGAAAAGATGAAGGAATTGAGGAAGAGAGCAGAAGAAAGCCTATCTAGGTAGTTACTACTATAGGAAACTGGGGTTCAACCTCCCCAGGGAGCTCTGGGAGCATAAAACATGCCTTATTCTCCCCACCAAGGGGTCACACAGCTGTGCCAGTCAGTATTTGAAGACTGCCTCAAGGGAGATTAACTCCCTAGCATAACTCCTGACCACCTGGCCAGATGCACTTTGGTGGGCAGATACACAGCCCTTAGTGGAGCCACTGGTGTTTATAGTAAGCAGCCTTCCATGTAGAGGCAAAGGCCAAAGAGATGTGGGAAGGGCCCCAGCAGCATCTGGTAAAAGAAGTATGTAGGGGGACGCCTGGGTGGCTCAGTTGGTTAAGCGGCTGCCTTCGGCTCAGGTCGTGATCCCAGCGTCCTGGGATCGAGTCCCACATCGGGCTCCTTGCTCGGCAGGGAGCCTGCTTCTCCCTCTGCCTCTGCCTGCCTCTCTGTCTGCCTGTGCGTGCTCTCTCTCTCTCTCTCTGTCTGTCAAATAAATAAATAAAATCTTAAAAAAAAACAAAAAGACACAAGAGTGAGACAAAAAGAAAAAAAAGTCAAACTTACTGAAAAGTAGCTTTTAAAAAAATATTTTAAGGGACGCCTAAAAGGCACAATTTTTTAGCAATTAACCTTCAAAATATACTAGAGTGAGTAATCAACATTAATTTTTAAAAATCCACCCCCTTGCTCGGCAGGGAGCCTGCTTCTCCCTCTGCCTCTGCCTGCCTCTCTGTCTGCCTGTGCTCACTCTCTCTCTCTCTATAACAAATAAATAAAAATTAAAAAAAAAAGAAGTATGTAGGGCTTACGGTGACTACACACTGCATTAGCCATTCCTAGGTGAGGTGATCAACACAGACTTCAGAGAGAAGAGCTTTCCAGGCTGGAGCAGAGGCATGGAGTGTTTGGAAGAATGCGATGAATTCAGTATGGCTGGCACTGGTGTCATAGGAGAGAGAGTGTGGGGTGTGGGAAGTACTAGGCATAGGTGAGGGCCACCTCCAGTACCCCCTATGCCAAACTACATTCCAGACTCACTGGAGATGCACAGAGAGCCACAGAAGGGCTTTAAGAAAGCTTGTGACCCAGCCATTCTTGATTTTTAGAAAGATCAGTCTGGCATGGGGAGCCAGAACAGGCGGCTAGTCCTTCCCATTTGCTTCCTGTGGGTTTCGTGTCGATTTCCTATTGCTGTGAGCATCCGCCCAGCAGTAGCCGTTCATATCACCCAGTTTGTGGTTTTCCCAATACTCTCATAATCAGCCTTATTGGGTCCCTTCAGAGATGGGCAACGCCCCTCTTTGGGGATCTGGGTAACAGTTCCATGGGGTCCCTCTTCCAGACTTGTAGGTTCTGATAACCCCCCATTCTCTCCCTTCCATTCCCCCACCTCGCTGGGGTGGCCTCTGATTCCTGTAGCTCCCATCTCTGTGTTATCTCAGCATCCCCATCTCCTCTCTACCTTTTGACTCCTCCAATACTCATTTCAGCAGTTTCACCTCCCATCCCTGCTTTACCTCTGCGGAACTAACTGTGCTACTTGTCTTTCTCCCTGGACCATGACTGATGCAGAGAGGCACAGACAACAGAATATCTGGGGGGTGCGCTTAGCTGGGAGACCGTAAGTTTGCATTTCGCACGCTTATTTGATTTTCCCCAAAGCTCTTGAGAGCCAGGGCATAGACATGGAGAAGGCATGTGGTTGGGGTGATCCTACCTTGATGTTTTGAAGAAGAGGATGTTCAAGAGGGCACATAAGCATCAGAGCAAGATGGACCAGATAATGTCAACAGTAGCAGCAACAGCAGTAGCCACGGTAATAGAGAAACCTGAGATTCTGCCTTTACTGTGTGCCAGGCATTGTTGTAAGTGCTTCACACGTACTGTCAACTTAATCCTCATGACAACCCTAGGAGGTAGGTGTGTACTTTCCTTCTCCATTTTACATATGAAGACAGCAAGGCACCAAGAGGCTAAGAAATGTGCCCAAGGTCAAATAGCTAGTAAGGGACAAAGTTGATACATGAGCCTGGGCATTTTCTCACCCTGGTTGGGGCTCATGGTCATTACAAGGGAAAATTTTCCTACCCTACTGTTCTGTGATTCCACAGAAATAGGACTTAATGTCTCCGAGAAAATCTGCAGTTTAATGGTAAGGTTTTAGTGATGATGACACCTTTCCAAGAAGCCCTTGCAGAAAGTCAGAGAAATTTGGCCTTAATCTATGAAGATGAAGCTAAAGAGAAAGCCAGAAGAGAAGGCATGGACTCCTAAGGGTGTGGAGCTCCCCTTCTGCAAAGGCACAGATGGAAACAAGACAGAGGGAGCTGAGAGTTTATCATTCTCTGAAAGCTTAATTAGGTCATTGGTGAGGACAGAATATTTAAAAAATCCTATCAGTTAAAGACCTATGGGATTTAATTCCCTCATTCCTGCTCCTTAGTGTTAGAATAAATGAAGCCTTTTCCTAGTTACAAAAATGATGTTGAAAAATGATTGATTGTCCTAATGAGGAAAGAGAACAGCTGCCTGAACAGCAGATGTAACTTTTATAATCATTTCCTCTTCATTGGTTTTCTCCCTAATGACCCCAGCACTGATGATAGTGTTTAAGAAGGAGGGTATGTGACGGGCAGAGGACTGGAATGATCAGGAAGCTTGGATAAAGAGGGAAGTGGTTGGCCTGAGCCTCCTGGTCGGCTGCATTTCTAACAAACCCAAAGCTTCGGCTCTTCTTCAGGCTGGTTAAAGGTGACAGAACCAGAGTTTGTGGCAACTCAAGGTCCCAGGATTGAGGGCCAGACCCAACAGAAGAACCACCCACAACTATCACATGTACTGAAATCTGTTGTCGCTTCACCAAGGCCCTAGGGGGAACTGTCATGCAGAGAGGAACATCCCTAGGAGGGGATATTGAACAGCAAGTCGGCAATGACACTGAAATGTGACAGCATGTGTAGTGGAGCGTGGGCCCTGGCTGTAAATCCTGCATCCGAATCCTGGCTCTACCACTTCCCAGCTGTGTGACCAGCTGCACCTCACTTTCCAGCTGTGTGACCTAGAGCCAATTTCTTAATCTCTCTGTGCCCTGGTTTCTAGCTGTGCAAACTCGGGCAAGTTTCTTAACCTCTCTGTGCTTCAGTTTGCTGATCTTTAAGGATGATAAGAATACCTGTTTCATGGGCTTGTTGAGGGGAATGAATAAATGTTTGTAAAACACTCAGAACAGTGCCTGGTATATAGCAGGTCTATTTAGAGGTCCCTTAAATAACGTAAATGGCCTGCCATTGGCAAAACTGTCAGCCACATTTCTCTGCCATCTGTAAAAGTGTGATTCAGCAGTGGGTCTTCAGTGCCCTCTAGATTTGGGATCTCTTTCTCTCTCCCCTCACCTTAGTGTCATGGGACTCCCATCCCACCGTTCTCTTATTCCATACAAATATTCTACACAAATCCCAGTAGGGGCTAAAATCCCTAAATCTGTGGTGAGATGCCAGTGACTCCTAAACTTTATCATGTTCCTCTTCTTAGCCTTAAGTCAGGGGGCTCATGGCGTTTCGGGCACTGGCCGAAAGTGGTGGACCTCTCAGTGCCACTTCCACCCATTGTGGCGACCAGTGTTCTGTGGACTTTCCTGCTGCTCCTCACCACAGCTCAGAATTCCAGCACTTTTGGGACCCCAGACCCACACTACCACATCCCGTTCAGGTGCTCCGCAGAGCAGTCGTCTGTTGGGCCTGTGGGCATAATGATTATTGGTTCTGGACATGCTGGACCAGACCTTCTTGGTAATACCCTTGTCCATATTACAGGAGAGCCGTCCTAAATTTTGGTTTGGTTCAAGTAGATAAAATTACCCCTAGTGTTGTTGTTGTTGTTTTAGATTTTACTTATTTATTTGACAGAGAGTGAGCGAGTGCACAAGTAGGGGGAGAGGCAGAGGGAGAGGGAGAAGCAGACTCTCCACTGAGCAGAGAGCTCAACACGGGGCTCCATCCTAGGACCCTGAGATCATGGCCTGAGCCATGAGCTTGAAAAGTATGGGAAGTTAATAGCCCCACATATGGAAAAGCCTGGTGGCAGGGCGGTGATGAGCCTTGGGTCTATCAAGGCTCACTTAGGGGCGCCTGAGTGGCTCAGTTCTTAAGCGTCTGCCTTCCGCTCAGGTCATGATTCCAGGGTCCTGGGATGGAGCCCTGCATCTGGCTCCCTGCTTGGCGGGAAGCCTGCTTCTCCTTCTCCCACTCCGCTTACTTTTGTTCCCTCTCTCCCTGTGTCCCTGTCAAATAAATAAATAAATAAAATCTTTAAAAAAAAAAAAAAAGGCTCTGACTTACACTCTCTTGAGAGTCTCTCGGGTCTCCTCCACAGGGTGGCTTGATTCCCAGGCTGCTAGAGGATAGTGCAGTAACTTGGGGGCTCAGATCCACACCCCAGAATACCCAAGGAAGATAGGAACTGGCTGTCTTTTAAGAAGTGCCCCCAAAGTGTCCTTTGTGTCTCGTTGGCCCAAATCTGGTTGTACACAACCCTCTGAATAATCCAGGAACCTGGGAGAATACCACGTGCTGACGGGCTTAGACCTGGGAGTCTGTCCAGTCACTGTCAAAGGGGCTGTAGTTACATTTAGCCAAATTAGCCCCACCAGTAGTATTGGGGGTGAGTCACTTTCCTTTCCCAGGTGTAGGTGGGGCGGGGAAGTCTAACCCGAAGTCTGTGGTATTGTCAGGAAGTGGGCATTGTCAGGGTAGTATAGTTCACGTACGATGTTATATTAGTCTCAGGGGTTCAGCTCTTCTGTGGTCGGCATCAGCTTGTTCTCTATAGTTGAGAGTCTATTTCTTGGTTTGTTTCTGTCTCCTTTATTTCCCCCCTTTGTTTCGTTCCCTAAATTCCACATACGGGGGAAATCATATGGTATTTGTCTTCCTCTGACTGGCTTACTTTGCTAAGCACTGTACTCTCTAGCTCCATCCATGTCATTGCAGATGGCAAGATTTCATCCTTTCTTATGGCTGAATAATGTATCTCTGTGTGTGTGTGTGAGAGAGAGAGAGAGAGAGTGTGTGTGTGTGTGTGTGTGTGTGTGTGTGTATCCCCACATGTTCTTCATCTCCTTTATTCATCTACCGATGGACACTTAGGTTGCTTCCATAATTTGGCTATTTGCAGTAAACATAGGGGAACATGTAGCCCTTCAAATTAGTGTTTTCATATTCTTTGGGTACATACCCAGTAGTGAACTACTGAATCGATCATATGGTGGTTCTATTTTGAATTTGTTGAGAAACCTCCATTCTGTCTTCTGCAGTGGCCACACCAGTTTGCATTCCCACCAACAGTACAAGAGGATTCCTTTTTCTCCACATCCTCACCAACTCTTGTTGTTTCTTGTGTTATTCATATTAGCCATCCTGACAGGTGTGAGGTGAGAGCTCACTGTGGCTCTGATTTGCATTTCCCTGATGATTAGTGATGTTGAGCATCTTTTCATGTGTCTGTTGGCCATCTGGATGTCTTCTTTGGAAAAATGTCTCTTCATGTCTTCTCCCCATTTTTTAATTGGATTATTTGGTTTTTGGGCGTTGAGTTGTGTAAGTTCTTTCTATAATACAGATACTAACCCTTTGTCAGGTCATTCGCAAATATCTTCTCCCATTTTGTAGGTTGTCTTTTAGTTAGGTTTATTTCTAAGTATCTTATCATTTGTGGTGCAATTATAAATGAGTTTGTTTTCTTAATTTCTCTTTCTGCTGTTTCGTTGTTGGTGTACAGAAATGCAGTGGATTTCTGTATATTGATTTTGTTTCCTGTTACATTACTGAATTCGTTTATCAGTTCTAGTAGTTTTCTAGGTCTTCTATATAGAGTATCAGGTCATCTGCATATAGTGAAAGTTTTACTTCTTCCTTACCAATTTGGATGACTTGTTTTTTGATTGCTGTGGCTAAGGACTTTCAGTACTATGTTGAATAAAAGTGGTAAGAGTGGACATCCTTGTCTGCTTACTGATCTTAGGGGTATAACTCTCAGTTTTTCTCATAAGAATAATGTTAGCTGTGGGTTTTTCATATATGGCCTTTATTATGTAGAGATACGTTCTGTCTAAACCCACTTTGTTGAGAGCTTTTTTTTTTAAATCGTGATTGAATGTTGTACTTTGTCACATGCTTTTTCTGTATCTTTTGAAATGATCATATATTCCTTATCCTTTCTCTTATTGATGTGATGTGTCATGATTGATTTGCAAATATTGAACCACCACTGCATCTCAGGAATACATCCCACTTGATCATGGTGTATGATTCTTTTTTTTTTTTAAATGAACACATAATGTATTATTTGCCTCAGGGGTACAGGTCTGTGAATCATCTGTCTTACACGGTTCACAGCACTCACCATAGCACATTACCCTCCCCAATGTCCATCACCCAACCACCCTATCCCTCCCACCTGCCCTCCCCTCCAGCAACTCTCAGTTAGTTTCCTGAGATTAAGAGTTTCTTATGGTTTGTCTCCCTCCCTGGTCCTATCTTGTTTCATTTTTTCCCTCTCTTCCCCCACAACCCCCACCCTGCCTCTCAAATTCTTCACATCAGAGAGATCATATGATAATTGTCTTTCTCTGATTGACTTATTTCGCTTAGCATAATACCTTGGCAGGATTTCATTTTTTGACGGGTGCATAGTATTCCATTGTATATATATACACCACATCTTCTTTATCCGTGAACCATTCTTTTCATGTAATATTGGATTCGGTTTGATAATATTTTGTTGAGGATTTTGGCATCTATGTCCATCTGAGATGTTGGCCTGTAGTTCTCTTTTCCTGTAGCATCTTTATCTGGTTTTAATATCAGGGTAATGCTGGTCTCATGGAATGAATTTGGAAGTTTTCCTTTTTTTTTTGGAATAGTTTGAGAAGAATAGGTATTAACTCTTCTTTAAATGTTTGGTAGAATTCACCTGTGTTGCTGTCTGGTCCTAGACTTTTGTTTGTTGAGACTTTTTTGATTACTGATTCAATCTCATTGTTGATAAATGGTCTGTTCAGATTTTCTGTTTCTTCCTGATTCAGTTTTGGTGGGTTATATGTTTCTAGGAATTTATTATTATTTTTTCTAGGTCATCCAGTTTGTTGGCACATAGTTTTTCATAATAATCTCTTACAGTTACTGTATTTCTCTGGTGTTGGTTGTTGTTTCTCCTCTCTCATTTGTGATTTTATTTTTTGAGTCCTTTCTCTCTCTCTTTTTTAAAGATTTTATTTATTTATTTGACAGACAGAGATCACAGCTAGGCAGAGAGGCAGGCAGAGAGAGAGGAAGGGAAGCAGGCTCCTTGCTGAGCAGAGAGCCCGATGTGGGGCTTGATGCCAGGACCCTGGGATCATGACCCGAGCCGAAGGCAGAGGCTTTAACCCACTGAGCCACCCAGGCGCCCCTCTTTTTTTTTCTTGATATGTCTGGCTAGAGGTTTATTAATTTTATTGATGTTTTTGAAGATCAAGTTCCTGGTTTCATTGGTCAGCTCTATAGTTGCTTTTAGTTTCTATTAAATTTGTTTCTAGTCTCATCTTTGTTATTTCTTTCCTTCTGATGGTTTTATGTGTTGTTCTTTTTCTACCTCCTCTAGATATAAGGTTACGTTGTTTACTTGTGATTTTTCTTGCTTTTTCAGGTAGGCCTGTATTGCTATAAACTTCCCTCTTAGAACTGCTTTTGCTGCATCCTAAATGTTTTGGACCATTGTGATTTCATTTTCTTTTGTTTTAATGTAATTTTCATTTCTTCTTTTATTTCCTGGTTGACCCATTCACTGCTTATAACCTCCATGTAGTTGTGTTCTTTCCAGATTTTTTCTTGTGGTCAAGCTTGTTTCATAGCATTGGGGTCAGAAAGGATGTGTGGTATGACTTTGATCATGAATTTGTTGAAGTTTGTTTTGTGGGCAAATATGTGATCTATTGTGGAGAATGTTCTGTGTACACTTGAAAAGAGTGTGCTTTCTACTGTTTTAGGAGGAGTGTTCCGAGTATGTCTATTAAATCCATTTGCTCCAGTATGTTATTCAAAGCCACTGTTTCCTTGATATTCTGTTCAGATGATCTGTTCATTGATGCAAGGGTCTGCTACTATTATTGTATTACTATCAATTGGTTCTTATATATTTGTTTGGTTCTTATATATTTGTTCTTAACTTTGATTGGTTCTTATATATTTGTTATTAACTTTTTATGTATTTGAGTGCTCCTGTGTTGGGTGCATTAATAATTGTTATGACTTCTTATTGAGTAATGATTATATAGTGTCCTCCTTTTCTCTTGGTACAGTCTTTGTTTTATTTATTTTTTTTAAAGATTTTTATTTATTTATTTGACAGAGATCACAAGTTAGCAGAGAGGCAGGCGGGGGTGGGGGGGAGGAAGGCTCCCCGCTGAGCAGAGAGCCTAATGCGGGGCTTGATCCCAGGACCCTGGGATCATGACCTGAGCTGAAGGCAGAGGCTTTAAACCACTGAGCCACCCAGGCGCCCCTGTTTTATTTAAAAAATGTTGAAAGTTTTTTATTTAATCTCTATGCCCCATGTGGGACTCAAACTGATGACCCTGACATCTAGAGTTGTGTGCTCTTTTGACTGGACCAGCCAGGTGCCCTACAATTAATTATTCTATTTTAATTAACTAATTAATTAATTTTTAAAGTAGGCTTCAGTGCAGGGCTTGAACTCCTGACACTGAGATCAAGACCTGAGCTGAGATCAAGACCTAAGCTGAGATCAAGAGTTGGACACTTAACCAACTGAGCCACCTGGGGGCCCGCCCCTACAGTCTTTGTTTTAAGGTCAGTTTTGTCTGATGTAAATATTGCCATTCCAGCTTTCTTTTCACATCCATTTTCATGATAAATATTTTTCCATCCCCTCACTTTCAATCTGCATGTGTCTTTAGGTCTGAAGTGAGTCTCTTGTAGGCAGCATATCGATGGGTCTTGTTTTTTTTTTATCTATTCCATCACCCTATGTATTTTGGTTGAAGCATTTAGTCTATTTACATTCAAAGTAATTATTGATAGGTATATATTTATTGCCATTTTATTTGTTTTCTGTTTGTTTTTATGGATCCTCTTTATTCCCTCTCTTCTTTCACCATAAATTGGCTTTCTTTAGTAATATACTTGGATTCCTTTTTCTTTATTTTTTATATCTGTTACTGGTTTTTGATTTGTGGTTACCATTTTGTTTATATATAACACCATCTGTATATAGCAGTCTATATTGAGTTGATGGTCACTTAAGTTTGATCTCATTCTTTACTCCTCTTCCTCTACATTTTAGGTATATGGTGTCATACTTTACAGTCTTTAATGCTCTGAATCCCTTGACTGATTTTTATAGATAAACTTATTTTTACTGGTTTTGTGCTTCTTACTTTTCTTATTCTTATTTATGGTCTTTCCTTTCCACTCATAGAGTCCCCTTTAACATTTCTTGTAGGGCTAGTTTAGTGGTCATGAACTCCTTTAACTTTTGTTTGTCTAGGAGACTCTTTATCTCTCCTTCTATTCTGAATGATCCCCTTGCTGGATAGAGTACTCTTGGCTGCAGGTTTTTTTTTTTATTTCAGCACTTTGAATATATCATGCCTCTTTCTGGCTTGCAAAATTTCTCCTGAAAAATCAGATAACCCTATGGGGTTTCTCTTGTATGCAATGGATTTCTTTTCTCTTCCTGCTTTTAAAATTCTTTATTATTGCTCTTTGACATTTTAATTACTGTGTGTCTTAGTGTGGACATCCTTGGGTTGAATTTCTTGGGAGTTTCCTGTGCCTTTTGGATCTGAATTTCTTTTTCTTTTCCTTGATTTGGGAAGTTTTCAGCTATTATTTCTTCAAATACATTTCTACCCCCCTTTCTCTCTTCTGTAAAAGTCTCTTACAGACTTCTTCTGTAATTCCTATAATGCAAATGTTATTTCACTTTTGGAGTCACTGAGTTTCCTAAGTTTGTTCTCATTTGGCAGTTTTTTTTTTTTTTAAACCAGATCAGCTTGATTACTTTCCATTACTGTGTCCTCCAAGTTTCTGATTTGTTCTTCTGGTTCTTCTAGCCTGCTATTTATTCCATCCAGTGTATTTTTAATTTCACTTATTGTGTTTTTCATCTCTGATTGGTTCTTTTATATCTCTCTGTTAAAGGTTTCACTGATGTCCTCCACTTTTTTCTCAAGTCCAGTGAGTATCTTTATGATCATTACTTAAAGTTGTCTATAAGAATATTATCTCTGTTCAGCCTAGGTCTCTTGCTGTTCTGTTTGTCGTGTTCTTTCATTTGGAACATATTCCTCTGTGTCCTCATTTTGTCTAACACCCTCTCTTTGTCTATTTCTCTGTTAGGAAAGTCAGCTCTGTCTCTTACTCTTGAAAGTATTGGGCAGAGCATGTACTTCTGACAAGGTGGGGCTGATCCTCTTCCACAGTGGACACAGAGCTCCTGCTGAAATCAGGGCTGGTTGAGGCCACTCTGCCAAGTGCACATGGGGGGGTGCAACATTACAAGCTTTGTGCGCCAGCCCTCTTCCCCCAACCTGGGATGCTCAGCTGCTGTGGAAACCAAGGCTGGACGGGGCGGGTCTGCAAAGTATGTGGGGTGGGGTGGGAATACAGTTTTAATAATGTGTGAGCATCCTCCGAAGGAGGTGACCAGCAGCTTCTGCTGGGACCAAGGCCCTGCAGGGCACATAGTCAGGAGACACAGTGTTCGGTGAGGTTTGAAACAGTCTTCTGGGGAAAGTACCCAGAGTGCTGGGACTGAAGTTGGGGGGCGTGTGGGGCGCGGTGCAGCATAAGAAGGTTAGGTAGTGAAAGCTGGTTCCAGGCTATTTCCTACGGGTGGTGATGTGTTTTTGCTGGGGTTGGAGGAGGGAAATTGTGCCTAGCGGCAACTTTGTTTCTGGAGAAGTCCCTCGAGGAATTCTAAATAACTGAATAACTCTCCCACATGCCCCAGGTGTTTTTTCAAACTACTGCTTCTCTAGTGTATTTCCACAGGCTGTTTGTTGTGCTATCTCTTTAAAGGCAGGGACTTTGCTTCTTATTGCCCTCTGGGCTCTCCCAGAGCTGAGCCTGCTAATTTTTTTTTTCAAGTTCTAGACTTTAAGTCCCACTAATTGTAAGAACTCACAAAATTTGGCCTGTCTGATTTTCAAAGCCAAATGCTATGGGGATTTATTTTCCCCATGCAGCCTCCCGGATGTGATAGTCCATTTCTCACTCCTCTCCATGCCTGGGGCTTCCTCCCTCCAGTAGCCAGTCCCATGGAGTTTAGCTCCCCATTGCATCTCTGACCCTTCTTACCCTTTTAGATGTGGCCTCTTCTGTATATTTAGTTGTGGAGTTTGTTTGGCTAGTCTTTGGTTGTTTTCTGGGTTATTTACATGGATATGAGTATATCTAGTTGTATCTGTGGGACAAGGTGAGCTTAGAGCCCTCCTACTCCACCATCTTCCCTGAAGGTATCTTTTTCTCTGCTTTTATACTTAGAAAATTTGTTACGATGTCGGTGTGATTTAAGCATTTGTTTAAAATTTGTGTGTCTTTTTTAGTCATTAACCCATCAAGAAGTTATTTTGTGTTATGAGGGGATATAAGAATTTAACTGGTTTTTTTTTTTTCTGATTGAGTCAACTAGTTAACCTGGGATAGTTTATTTAATAACACTTTAGTTCTCCACTGATTACTATGATGACCTTTGTTACATACCAGATTCTTATATGTATTTGTCTGTCACCATTCATTATAGCTTTAAGTGAGGCATGTTTAGATATAGGTAAGGCCTCACTTCTTTTAATTGCAAAGTATTAACAAGGACTGACCAGACTCTACTGGACTCAGTGTCTTCTAGAGAAAAGAAACAGAATTGGTTTTCTCCTAGCAAGTGAGTTGGCACCTATAATTCTCTTTGTGGAAGGGCTGGAAGGTGGATTGACCTATAGGCTTCTGGAGTTCCTAGGCAATTTAGTTAGGGGCCACTATAAGAAAAAAGATCCTGTACATCTTACTAAACTGGGTCGGAGAGTAGGATAAGGTAGAATGACATGCAAAAGTCATTATTTCAAGATAACAAAAACTCATTTGAAAACTTTGAGTTGTGGCATCTTCATAACATAGCCCTCATGACAGACTCTGCAGTGTCTTAAAACAGTTGAAGAAATTGATTCAAGAGATGTGTTACCTCAATAGTAAGTTTTTAATGTTGGTGATTCAGAATTCTTTTGGAAGAAAGTGCCTTTTAAAATTTTTGCTGGGGGTGCATGGGTGGTTCAGTCGGTTAATTATCCACCTCCTGATTTCGGCTCAGGTGATGATTGTGAGATGGAGCCCTGCATCGGGCTCCACACTGGGCGTGGAACCTGCTTAGGATTCTCTCTCTCCCTCTGCCATTCCCTCCCCTCTCTCTCCTTCTCTAAAACAGAAACAAACTCTTACTGTATTAGCTAGGGAGACTCTGGGTGTTATAAAAGGTATGCCCCCAAGTTTTAGTGGCTTAACACAGTAGAGTTTGTTCTTGCCTTCCTAACTATTCAAGAGAAAGTTCCTGGTCAACAGTCGGTGTTCCGTGAAGTCACGCAGGGACCCAGGCTCCTTGCATCTTGTGTCTTTGCTGTCCCCAGGGCATCAGACTTTAGTGTTCAATCCTTTGCATTTAGCTAGTAGCCAAGTGGAAGAAAAGAAGGTAGAGAAGGCACACCTGCTTCCTAATCCCTTGGGTTCAGAAGGGTCACACATCACTTCTGCTCACCTTCCTTTGTCAAAAACTAGCTATATTGCTCTACCTAGATGCTGGAAATATAGTACCCGGCTGAAAAGCCATTTTCTAACAACAGTTCTATACCATGGAAGGGAATGTATGATTTTTATTATATGATTAGCTGTCTCTGCCACATTTACTAGGCAGATTTTTCAGGTATGTAATCCATTGGGTAGGATAGAATTTGTTATAATACAGAGTGCCTGAGCTTCTACACTATTAACATTTTGGATTGAATGATTCTTTGCTGTGGGGGCTTATCCTGTGCATTTCCGGATATTTAGTAGCATCTCTGATCTCTTATTAGATGCCAGTAGCATATCTCTAGTTGTTTCTGTTTTCTATTCACTCCTCTTGTTCTTTATTTCCTCGGTCTTCCACTGTTTTTCTGTCTTCTCTGGCTTTAACTGAACATTTTATATGATTCTGTTTTCTCTCCTCTCAGCATAAGAGTTATAATTTTTTAAGTGACTTTTATTTAGTGGCTGCTCTAGAACTTTCAGTATACATGTATAACTATTTCTAGTCTGCTTTCAAATAACACTGTGCTGCTTCATGGGTAGTGCAAGCACCTTATAGCAGAGAACTCCCATTCCATCCTCTCAATCCCTTATAGCACTGCTCTCATTTATTTCACTTATCTATAAGCTGTATTTGCTGAATATGTTCTTGCTATTATTACACTGAACAAAGTGTTATCTGTTAGGTCAGTTAAGAATCAGAAAAATAAAAGGTTTTATTTTTCCTTTCTTTATTCCTTCTCTAGCATCCTTCCTTTCCTTATGTAGATCTGACTTTCTGACCTGTACCATTTTCCTTCTCTCTGAAGAACTTCTTTGAGCAATTCTTGCAAGACAGGTCTACTGGCAACAAATTCCCTTAGTTTTGTTTGTCTGAGAAAGCCTTTATTTCTCCTTCACTGTTGAAGGATACTTTTTTTGGATACAGAAATCTTGGTTGGTGGGATTTTTTTTTCAACATGTTAAATATTTTGCTTCACTTCCCTTGCATGATTTCTGAAGAAAAGTCAGATGTAATTCTTACCTTTGCTCTTCTGTAAGGTGTTTTTTTCTTTGTTTTCTTTCAACGTTTTTTTTTTTTTTTTGTCTTCGATTAAATATTTATTTTGCTTGGTGTTCTGTGAATGCCTGGAGATTTGTGGGTTGGTGTTTGTCATTCTCACTCATTGTTGTTACAGATATTTCTTTTGTCCCTTCCTCTCTTTCTTCTCCTTCTGGTATTCCCGTATGTATATGTGACACTTTTGTAATTATCCCATAGTTCCATTCTCTCTTTTCACTTTGGTCTCTTTGCATTTCAGTTTTAGAAGTTTCTGTTGACATATCTTTAAGCTCACTGATTCCTTCTTCAGCCATAGCTAACCTGTTGCTGAGCCCATCAGAGGAATTCTTCATTTCTTTTAGTGTTTTTATCTCTAGCGTTTCCTTTTGATTCTTAGGATTTCCATGTCTCTGCTTATATTATCCACCTGCTTCTTTCTGTTGTCTACGGTTTCCATTAGAGCTCTTGGTATATTAGTTATAGTAGCTTTAAATTCTCAGTCTAATAATTACAAAATCTCTACCATATCTGAGTCTAGTTCTGATGCTTGGTTTGTCTCTTTAGACTGTGATTTTTGCCTTTTGGTGTGCTTTGTAATTTTTTTTTTAAAGAAAGCCAGACGTGATATAATGGGTAAAAGGAACTGAGGTAAATAGGCCACTAGTGTGAGGTTTTATATTCTATCTGGCTAGGAGTTAAACTGTTTATTGTTTGCTGTAGCTGTAGGTGGAAAGGCTAAAATTTTCTCTCGTGTCCTTATTTTTGTAGTGCTCTTGCCTTTGGGTTTCCCTACAGACTTCTTAAATACGCTGAGATGTGCAATTCTCTCAGTTGTATTCCTCTGTTGTTATACAAGAACCCTATGGATGTGGTGGTAAGGTGTTGGGGTGAGACATATTTGATAATCCTATGATTAGGTCTTGGCCTTTTAGTGAGTCTGTACCCCTGGGCTGTGACCTCCACAAGTGCTTTTCATCCCTCCCCAACCTTAGGTGAAACAGGAAGTGTAGGAGGGGCTGAAGGTGGGTGTTTCCCTTCTCCCAGGTCACATAGGCTCTAGTAAAACTCCTAGTTGGTTACGCTCAAGCAAAATAGTTTTTCTTGAGAGTAGGCCTTGTTAAGAAAAAGAGTACTCTGGGCATATTTTAAAATGACCACTTTTCCTCTCCCCCTACTAGAAGCAAGTGGAGACTCCCCTCTGCCTCACACCAGTCTTAACTTTGAGAACCTGACAGGGCCCCTGAAGGTAAAACTCATAAAAGTGTGGGCTTACCTTAGGGCTGGGCCCCCCTGCCATTTTAATTTTCACAGCCTTGTCCATACTTTGCCATCAGCATTTCATCAATTGGAGGATACGTTTTCCTGCTCCGGTACGGGTTCCAGTAGTGGTTTCTGCTCCTGATAGTAAGCTGTGATTCTTTATATCTGTGACTTTGTCTCTTTAAATTTTTGGATTTGCACTGTGACCTCAATTTTTGGATGGACCCAAGAGAAGTTGTTGATTTTCAGTTTCTTCAGCTTTTTTCTGATTGTGAGAATGGGAGTAGTAACTTCCAAGATTCTCACATGCTGGACAGAAACCAGAAGTTTGCCATCTGCCATCTTGTGACAACCAAAACTGCCAGGTTTTTTTCTGGAGAGAAGGCAGATCACCCTCAGCTGTGAATCATTGCTATAACACTATGTAGAATACTACATATAATGATATTTAATAATATATTTTGGTGGGAGAGAGCACTGTGGTTTCTCTTGGTACATGGCATAGGGCTCTGACAGAGATTGGCTAGATGCTTATCTGACCCATTTGCTCTTCTTGCACACTCAGTTATAGCTGCATTTCTCAACTTTCTCATCTCTAGGTGGGGCCGTGTAATCAGTTCTGGCTAACTGAATGTGGTTGGAAGTGCTGTCCGTCACTTCTAAGTCTGGCCCCTAAATCATACCATGTGATCGGTATTCAGTCACTTTATTCATTAGCTAACCAAATTTAGAGAATCCCAAGCATGTAGGTAATGACAGACTTATGAGGTTAGAGTCTGGACCCCTGAGTCATGGTTTGAAGGAAAGCCATCGGGGAGAGCCTGTCAACTAGAACACCCATGCTGGATTTTGTGTGAGAAGTAATATATGTTAGAATTGGGAGTTAATTACTGCAGCATAGCCTAGGTTAACCTCACTAGTTCAGAAGCTCAGAACATTTGATACTAAAAAATACGGCAACTACAACTGTTGTTCAACACAGTACTGGAAGTCCTAGTCTCAGCAGTCAGACAACAAAAAGAAGTAGAAGGCATCCAAATTGGCAAAGAAGAAGTCAAACTTTCACTCTTCACAGATGACATGATACTCTATGTAGGAAACTTGAAAGACCCCCCCCCCCACTGCTGCCGCCAAAATTGCTAGAACAGATGTCAGAATTCAGCAAAGTCACAGGATATAAAATCAATGCACAGAAGTCTGTTGCATTTCTATATACCAACAATGAAGCAGCAGAAAGAGACATCAAGGAAGCAGTCCCATTTACGATTGCACCAAAAACCGTAAGATGCCTAGGAGTAAACCTAACCAAGGATGTAAAAGATGTGTACTCTGAAAACTACAGAACACTTATGAAAGAAATTGAGGAAGACACAAAGAAATGGAAAAACATTCCATGCTCATGGATTGGAAGAAAAAATATTGTTAAAATGTCTATGCTACCCAAACCAATCTACACATTCAGTGCAATTCCTATCAAAATACCACCAGCATTTTTCACAGAGCTGGAACAAACAATTCTAAAATTTGTATGAAACCAGAAAAGACACCAAATAACCAAAGTAATGCTGAAAAAGAAAACCAAAGCTGGAGGCATCACAATTCTGGGCTTCAAGATCTATTACGAAGCTGTCATCATCAAAACAGTATGGTGATGGCACAGAAACAGACACGTAGACCCATGGAACAGAAGAGAACATCCAAAAATGGACCTTCGATTCTGTCATCAACTAATCTTTGACAAAGCAGGATATAATATCTAATGGATAAAAAAGACAGTCTCTTCAACAAATGGTTCTGGGAATATTGGACAGCCACATGCAGAAGAATGAAACTGGACCACTTTATTATACCATACACAAAAATAAATTCAAAATGGATGAAATACCTACATGTGAGACAGGAGTCTATCAGAGTCCTAGAGGAGAACCCAGGCAGCAACCTCTGTAACCTCAGCTGTACCAACTTCTTGCTAGACACATCTCCAGAGGTAAGGGAAACAAAAGCAAAAGTGAACTATTGGGACTTCATCAGGATAAAAAGCTTTTGCACAACAAAGGAAACAGTCAACAAAACCAAAAGGCAACCTATGGAATGGGAGAAGATATTTGCAAATGACATATCAGTTAAAGGGCTGGTATCCAAAATGCATATAAAGAATTTCTCAAACTCAATACCCAAAAATATCCAGTCAAGAAATGGGCAGAAGACATGAACAGACATTTCTCTAAAAAAGACACACAAATGGCTAACAGACACATGAAAAAAGGCTCAATATCATCTGGCATCAGGGAAATACAAATCAAAACCACAATGAGACACCACCTCACACTGGTCAGAATGGCTACAATGAACAACTCCGAAAAGAGTAGATGTTGGTGAGGATGCAGAGAAAGGGGAACCTTCTTACACTGTTGGTAGGAATGCAAACTGGTGCAGCCACTCTGGAAAATAGTATGGAGGTTCATCAAAAAATTAAAACTGGGACTGCCCTATGATCCAGTAATTGTACTACTAGATGTTTGTCCAAAGGATACAAATGTAGTGATTTGAAGGGGCACCTGCACCCCGATGTTTATAGCAGCAAGGTCCACAGTACTCAAACTATGGAAGGAGCCTATATGTCCATAGATAAATGAATGGATAAAGAAGAATGAAATTGTCCATATAATGGAATATTACTCAGCCATCAAAAAGAATGAAATCTTGCCATTTGCAACAATATGGAGGGAATAGAGGGTATTATGCTAAGCGAAATAAGTCAGAGAAAGACAAATACCATATGATTTCACTCATATGTGGAATTTAAGGAACAAAACAGATGAAGAAAGGGGAAGGGAAGGAAAAATAAGATAAAAACAGAGGGAGGCAAACCATAAGAGACTCTTAACTCTAGTGGGAGGGGAGGTGGGGGGGGAAAGGGGTAATTGGGTGGGCTTTAAGGAAGGCACTTCATGTAATGAGCACTGGGTGGTATATGCAACTTAAGAATCATTGAATTCTAACCCTGAAACTAATAATACGCTCTATGTTAGTGAAATTGAATTTAAATTAAAAAAGGCAATTCCAGAAGTTTGGAAGAGTTGAGGAAATGTAGGGGCAGGCATCAGTGTTTATGTATCTGAATTAATAATGTGCATTTATTCCCAGTACTGTAAACCTATGTATTATAAATAATTACAATTTCAAAAAAACATATACGTGAGATCAAGTCCTTCAACAGCCCTCAGTTCTTTGGAGTCTCTGGAAGGCTCCAGCATCCCAGTTAGAAACCTTAGAGTGTCAGTAGCTAGCTCTAAGGCAGTGTGTACCACTTCCCAGTAGTCTGATTCTGATAATGCTGACCAGTACTTTCTCTTCCAAGGCAGGGGCCAGAAGAGATTTTTTATTTTGGTTGCTTTTCATAGAAGTTGAAGAATAGATTAAGGTACTCATTCAGCCATATGCAGATAATAAACTAAGTCAACTGAATAGTAGATGTTAGAGGGAGGCCAAACATCCGGCTGTTTAATCCTTCCCATTAATTAGAATAAAAATCCCATGGAATGTGAAGAGCTGGAGGTCACCGGGTTAAATTAATCCTTGTATTTTTTTTAGACTACTTAAGAGAATTTGAAGTTGCTGCCTTGAAAAATGCCAGACTGCGTTGTACTATTTACATATTTTATGTGGGAAGTGGCAGGTTTTAATTTTACCTGTGCGCTTCCTTCCTAATTGTTCCCTGAACGCAGTAGAAACATAGAGAAAATTATATGGAGAAAAAAAACAGTAATAAAACTGGGGACTGAATGAGTTTAAAGTTCACACAAAGTGCATTCTATAACTGGTACATTCTATAATCCATGCGCATTTGATTGGGAAAACTGTATCTGGTCTATTTAGTGTTTTTGGCTGTCTGAATAGGTACGACACAAGGAAAACTCATTCTAGAAGAAAAAGTGTGTAGACTTACGATATGCACAAAAAGATAGCTCTTGGGTTTTAAGAATTTCTTTCCATCTAATAGAAAATTCTTTAAGATAAAAAGGAAGAACTGGTTTTATGCTTTGGCTTTTAAAATTTTGTGTTTTGGAATAGCACCCTGCCTTTTACTTAAATCATGTGAAGGAATGTTAAATGACAAATGACAGATAAACTTAAATCTTCAGCTACACAGGAAAAAAAAATGCCTGAAAGGAAGGACATTCTTTCTCCTTTTTGTTGGTCAAGTTCCTCTTTGTATAGACTCATAAACCAAGGTACTTGACTTTGAGTGGAGGACATAGTCTTAGAAAACCTACCTCATTACTTTGAAGAACACTTTTTTTAGCCCACATTTTTTGACAATTTGCTGTCTGTTTCCATTAGGCTCTTTGCTCTGTATCACCAGGTATTTTATTAGTTACGATGGGATGGACTGTGCCTCAGTGACAGAACTGCCCTTCTGGGTAGGGTGAAAATGCCTTTCTCTTTTTATCGGGATTTGTTTTTTCTCTCAACCAATCCTGATTTCACCTTCAAGATGATTTTTTTCCCCTCCTGTGGGCTTCAAGGTCTTACTTTGGACAGTAAAATCTGAATGTCCTCTCTCTGCATTCTGCCTGCAGTCATCCTCAAGGCAACACGGGTACCCCTGGCTGTCCAGACAAAGGTCAGCTGCAAGGAAATACAGAAAAGAGGAACTCCAAGGCGAAATATTTCAGCAACTGTTCCTATAACATGCTGCCTCACTTCATGGTGTTGTGTAATTTTATGACAGGCTCTTGAATGCCTAGCACCCAGGTTTGGCTCTGTGCCCCCCCACCCCCCGGGCATGTAAGCAATATATGAGCAGATGTGTGCAGCCTTGGAGGTTTTTTCTTAAGATTTTGACTAGGCGCTCTCTTTCCGACCAAGGGCTTACTCACAAGAGCTCAAAAATACCTTCAGAGACAATAGGAGACACTTTATTCTGAAGTTCAGCAACATTCATGTGCCTATTAATTGGGGCGCCATCTTTTCCCACAACTATTGAAACATAAAGGATTTTTAAAATAATGTAAATATTTTCTATATAGGCCAAAAGTCATATTAAATATTTTTTTAAATTTATTTGTTTTTAAAGATTTTATTTATTTATTTGACAGACAGAGATCACAAGTAGGCAGAGAGGCAGGCAGAGAGAGAGGGGGAAGCAGGCTCCCCGCTGAGCAGAGAGCCCACTGTGGGGCTCGATCCCAGGACCCTGGGATCATGACCTGAGCCGAAGGCAGGGGCTTTAACCCACTGAGCCACCCAGGCGCCCTGAGTCATATTAAATCTTTAGACAGATCAGCTGGAAAATCACTGCTTTATGAATTAGCTGATAAGGCACTGTGAAAATCCTGATGACGTGAACACATGATGGGGACGCTTTGATGAACAGGGAAGGAATAGCAGAGGGTCAGAGAACCCTTGGTTCTGGAAAGTTTCAGTTGTCTTTGGAGGAAAGGAAGATGTTGGAACATGGATCCTATCAGATCAAGAAGACCCATTTAACAGGCTAATTAATATTTTCTTCCTAGAAAGTACAGAACTACTTCAGTCATTACAGGAATATGTTAACTAGCAGTTATTCTTGGATCAACTTTCCTTTTATAAATGTTGCCTTGCCTGTGGGTGATACAGGAATGTACCCAGATTCCTCAAGGCTCTGTGTCAGAGTCTGGTACTCGGAGAAGATGGAAGGGGGGAAGAGTAGGTAGAAGATTTAGGGGAGCTGAAAAGAAGCAGCGTGGCAGAGACTTGCGCCCAGACATTGACACAGGGGCTCACTCCCAGTGTCACAATCACTGTGGTCAAAGAAGGCCCAAGCTGTAACCATGAGCTTTTGTATCTCTGGGCCATAACTACTTTCTGGAGAGAAGCCACATTACAGAGTATAGTTTCAAAGGCCAAAAAGCTGAAAGCCAGAGGTCATCCCTAAAGGACAAGCTTCTTTACCTCAAGGGGAGAAAGGAAGGAAATGAGCACCCACCTACCTGCTCTGGTCTGAGTGTCTGGGTCTCCCCCAAATCCGTATGTTGAAACCCAACCCTCAGAGTGATGGGATTAGAAGGTAGGACATTTGGGAGGTACTTAAGTCATGAGAGGGAAGCCCTCATGAATGGGATTAGTGGCCTCATGAAAGAGACAACAGAGAGTTCCCTCACCTCCTCTGCCATATGAGGACATAGTGAGAAGATGGCCATGTATGAACCAGGGAGTTGGTTCTCCTCATACTCTGAAACTGCCGGCACCTTTATTTTGGACTTCTAGCCTCTTGAACTGTGAGAAATAAATTTCTGTTGTTTATAAGCTACCCGGTCTATGGCGTTTCGTTAGAGCAGCTCGAATGGACTGAGACATCATTCTAGGGGAAAGAGTCTAGCTCTTAGTCTCCTGTCCCATTTCTACCGCTAGTACTGGGGGAAATGAGGGTATGGTGTGACATCAGGACACTGGGACATGGCCTTCCACTGACAGAAGTGGTACTGAATTTCCAGTCTCAAAGTTCTGCTGGGGAGATTCCTAGAGCCCCTTTTCTGATGCTCAAATCCTTTGACACTTAGCATCACTGAGGCCACATAGTGCCGACCCACTGACACAACCCAAGGATGCACATAGCCCTCAGGAGCTGAGAAAGTTCCACCAACCAGCCATCTTAGGTAGCTTTTGCTCTCTCCACCCTCCCCCACATCTGCACAGAGTGTAGTTCCTTAGGCTTGTAGCCATTCCCAGCCTCAGGCCCTCCACCCCAGGTTTCCCTCTGCAGACAGGGGGCCCTGCAGTGAAGAATTTGGCAAATGCATCTTTGTGAATGCAAATGCATCCCCGGAGATGGAAAAGGGAGAAAGAACAACAGGTAGACTGTCTGGGGCAGATGGGCCAAGAAAAAGGGGGGAGTGTGTGCATGTGTTTACGGAGGATAGGGCAGGAAAGGTGGAGAAAAGCTCGAGTGATAGAGTTAGACCAAGCAGGAGTGCCCTCCTCAGCTTGGGTTTTGAGGTCCACTCAGTGGGGGCAGCCAGAGATGGTCAAGAGGTGGGAGAAGTGGCAGTGCACCGATATATGCTGCTAGAAGAGAGGTGGGTGCAAGATTGCCAGGACCTGGGGCAGGGGTGGAGGGTAGTCTAGGGGGAGGAGTGAGAGGTTAAAAAGATCTGTGGGGGATCCCTCACAGTGTGATTTGCCCCACCGTGGCGAGCTGCTGCCTGGGCACAACCCTGTGGGGGTGGCTGAGGGTTGCTGGACTGTGAAAAGGCCTCTTTCTTTCATGTTCTGTTCACTAGTCTCATCTACTTATTCTTCAGTGGAAATGCTAGAATCAATTTCTCAAGTTAAAAAAAGTTCTAATGGGATTTTGACTATAATTGTGTCAAACCAGTATATTACTGCTTTTGATTAAAACCAAATTTGAGACTAAATACTAAAGAGCCAGTCAGAAAGGACTTTTTCTTTGTTTGCTCGTTCATTTATTTGTTTACTCAGCAGTGTAAACTGAGCACTTAGGAAAGCAATAGGAAATTGGCCCCATTGTCTAAGGGTGCTGAGAGACACTTGAGGCAAAGAGAAGGGGCAGTATCATCCCAGTACTTGTATGACTCACCTCCCTTACCTTGCCCTAATCCCAGCCTTGGTGGATCCTGTTATCATTTAAACACTTGATATTATCTTCATCATGAATTTTTGCATTAATATTTTAAAATTACTTTTTAAACTTTATTTTTTAAAATTGAAGTATTGTTGACCTATCAGTTTCAGGTATCCAGCGTAGTGATTTGACAGTTGTGGTAAGCATTTCATAGTAAGTGTGGCTATCATGTGTCATCATATAAAATTATTACAATATTATTGACCATATTCCCTATGCCATACTTTTCATTCTCATGACTTATTTTATAACTGGAAGCTTGTACCTCTTAATCTCCTTCATCTATTTTATCTGTCCTTCCACCCATCTTCCCACATGTAAGTGGAGTCATATTGTATTTGTCTTTCTCTGATTTATTTTTATTTTCATATATTTTTGTTAATGTGTGCAAGTGGGGGGCAGAGTGGCAGAGGCAGAGGGATAGAGAGAATCTTAAGCAGACTCCTCACCCAGTGCAGAGTCTGACATGGGGCTCAATTTCAGGACCCTGAGATCATGACCTGAGCTGAAATCAAGAGTCAGGTGCTTAAGTGACTGAGCCACCCAGGTGACCCTGTCTGATTTATTTCACTTAGCTTAAAACCCTCTGGCTCCATCCATGTTGTCACAGATGGAAAGTTCTCATTCTTTTTTATGGCTGAGTACTATTCCATTGTATGTATATGTGTGTGTGTATGTGTGTGTGTATACACATCTTCTTTTTCCATTTATCTATCAGTAGACCCTTAGTTTGCTTCCATATCTTGGCAATTCTAAATAATGCTGTGATTAATGTAGGAGTGTATGTATGTCTTTCTAATTAGCGTTTTCATTTTGGGGGGTAAATACCCAGAAGTAGAATTACTGGATTATATGGTACTTCTCTTTTTAGTTTTTTTGAGGCACCTCCATAATGTTTTCCATAGTGGTTGCACCAATTTACATTCTCACCAACAGTGCACAAGGGTTCCTTTCTTCCACATACTCACCAACACTTGTTATTGCTTTTTTATACTAGCCATTGTGACTGTTCTGCGGTTCAGTTTCAATTTGCATTTCTATGATAATTAGTGACGTTGAGCATCTTTTCATGTGTCTGTTGGCTATTTGCAGATGACATGATACTATATATAGAAAATCTTAAAGACTGTGAAAAAAACTGTTAGAACTAATAAATGAATTCGGTGAAGTGGCAGGATACAAAATCAGTATACAGAAATTTGTTGCATTTCTATATATCACCAAGGAAATAGCAGAAAGGAAAATTAAGAAAATAGCCCCATTTACAGTAGTATCAAAAAGAATCAAATACCTAGAAATAAATTTAACCAAAGAGGTAAAAGACTCATACTCTGAAAATGATAAGGCATTGATGAAAGAAATAGAACACGATACAAACAAATGGAAAGATATACCATGCTCATGGATTGGAAGAATTACTATTGTTAAAATGTCTATACTACCTAAAGGAATCTACAAATTCAGTGCAATCCCTATCAAAATATCAATGGTATTTTTCATAGAACTAGAACAAAAAGAATCCTAAAATTTGCATAGCACCACAAAAGACCCCAAATAGCCAAAGCAATCTTGGGAAAGAACAGATCTGGAGGTATCACAATCCCAGATGTCAAGATAATACTACAAAGCTATAGTAATCAGGGGACGGGTGACTCATTCGATTTAGTGGCTGCCTTCAGCTCTGGTCATGATCTCAGTGTTGTGAGATCCAGCTATGCATTGGACTCTCTACTCTGGAAGGAGTCTATGTCTCCCTTTTCCTCTGCCCCTCCCCCTCACTCGTGCTCACTCACTATCTCAAATAAATAAAAATCTTAAAAAAAGGCCCAAATTTAAGACCTGAAACTATAAAACTCCTAAAAGAAAACATAGATAGTAATCTATTGGACATCAACCTTAGCAATACTTTTCTACATCTGTCTCCTCAGGCTAGGGAAACAGAAACAAAAATTAATAATTGGTACTACATCAAGCCAAAAAGTTTTTACAGTGAAGGAAACCATCAACAAACAAAATGACAACCTACTGATTGGGGGAAAAATATTTGCAAGTGATATATCTTGATAATTTAAGAAAATTTTTATTCAGTTTTGTTAACATTTAGTATATTATTAGTTTCAGGGGTAGAACTTAGTGATTCATCAGTTGCATATAACACCCAGTGCTCATCACATCAAGGGGCCTCCTTAAAGCCCATCACCCAGTTACCCCTTCCCCGGAACCCCTCCCCTCCAGCAACCCTCAGTTTGTTTCCTAGAGTTAAGAGTCTCTCATGGTTTGCCTCCTTCTGTTTTTATCTTATTTTATTTTTCCTTCCCTTCCCCTTTCTTCATCTGTTTTGTTTCTCAAATTCTACATATGAGTGAAATCATATGATATTTGTTTGACTTATTTCACTTAGCAGGATGCCTTCTAGTTCCATCCATACAGTTGCAAATGGCAAGATTTCATTCTTTTTGATGGCTGAGTAATATCCCGTGTGTGTGTGTGTGTACATTACACACACACATATGTATATATGTATATACTACTTCATCTTTATCCATTCATCTGTCAGTGGACATCTGGACTCCTTCTATAGTTTGATTATTGTGGACCTTGCTGCTATACATTGGAGGGCAGGTGTCCCTTCGAATCACTGTTTTTGTATTCTTTGGGTAAATACCTAGTAGTGCAGTTGCTGGGTCATAAGGTAGTTCTGTTTTAAACTTTTTGAGGACCCTCCGTGCTGTTCTCCAGAGTGGCTACACCAGCTTGCATTCCCACCACCAGTGTAGGAGGGGTCCCATTTCTCTGCATCCTCGCCAGCATCTGTTGTTTCCTGAGTTGTTCATTGTAGCCATTCTGACCAGTGGGAGGTGGTGTCTCATTGTGGTTTTGATTTCTATTTCCCTAATGCTGAGGTTTGTTCAAGCTCTGTGAAAAATGCTGGTGTTATTTTGATAGGGATTGCTTTGAATGTGTAGATAGGTTTGGGTAGTATAGACATTTTAACAATCTTTGTTCTTCCAGTCTGGGAACATGGAATAATGGGTTGATATCTAAAATACGTTAAGAACTCATACAACTCAACACCAAAATAAAATAATCCAACGAAAAATGGGCAGAAGACCTGAAAAGACATTTTTGTATTAATTTTAATTTGAAAAATATTGCATTAAAATATTTATTTTCATTATTGAGTTTTTAAAAAAAGATTTTTTTATTAGAGACACACACAGATATAATGAGATAGAGCATGAATGGGGAGGAAAGTGAGAAGCAGGCTGAGCTGAGAGCCCAACGTGGGACTTGGTCCCAGGACCCTCGTGACATGAGCTGAAAGCAGACACTTAATTGACTGAACCAACCAGGTGCACTGATTACTGAGTTTTTTGACATATTTTACATTTTACACCTGAAGTGAGTACCTCACTTGTCTCCCCCTTGTCCCTAGTCCATTAGCAGCAGGCAAGAATAGAGAGGGAAGAGGATCATAGACTGCTCAGGGAGCCAGGATGACTGAGAACCATGAGTGAGAAACTTTACAACTCCACTCAACTCCTAAACAAAACTGCACAATGCTTCTTAATTACAGTGCAGTATAGAGACACACGTTCTCTGAAGGGTTGCTGCAAACACATGTGTGGCAGGTGGCTTGCAGCTGAAGAGGAGAACCCAGCATGAACATTACCATCCCAAAGGGAGTGTCTGCACTGTCCCGCATGGGGCCCACCAGCCACATGTGGCTCTTGAACACTTGAGAAGTGGTCAGCCCAAACTGTGAGTGTCAAGTTCATAATGGATTTTGAAAAGACAGTAGGAAATAAAAGGAGGTCATATCTTTTATTCAAAACTTGTTTCTGTTGATTTCTGTTGAAATGATATTTTAGACACATTAGGTTGAATGAAATATTAAAATGAATTTTACTGGTTTCTTTTGTCCTTTTTAAAAATGTAGTGACAAGGTGGGGGGGGCACCTGGGTGGCTCAGTGGGTTAAAGCCTCTGCCTTCAGCTCGGGTCATGATCCCAGCGTCCTGGGATCCAGCCCTGCATCAGGCTCTCTGCTCAGCCGGGAGCCTGCTTCCCTTCCTCTCTCTGCCTGCCTCTCTGCCTACTTGTGATCTCTGTCTGTCAAGTAAGTAAATAAAATCTTTAAAAAAATAATAAATAGGGGCGCCTGGGTGGCTCAGTGGGTTAAAGCCTCTGCCTTCTGCTCAGGTCGTGATCCCAGGGTCCAGGGATTGAGCGCTGCATCGGGCTCTCTGTGTGACAGGGAGCCTACTTCCTCCTCTCTCTCTCTCTGCCTGACTCTGCTTAATTGTGATCTCTGTCTGTGAAATAAATAAATAAATCTTTAAAAAAATGTAGTGACAAGGAAGAATGAAGGGGGGGAATCAGAGGTGGAGATAAACCATGAGAGACTATGGACTCCGGGAAACTGAGGTTTCTGGAAGGGAGGGGGTGGGGGGGTGAGCCTGGTGGTGGGTTTTAAGGAGGGCACAGATTGCACGGAGCACTGGGTGTTATACACCAACGATGAATCTTGGAACACTGCATCAAAAACTAATGATGTACTGTATGGTGACTAACATAATAAAAAAAACTTAAAAAAAGTAGTGACAAGGAAATTTAAAATTATATGTGTCTTGTGTTTGTGGTTCAAACTATATGTATTTTTTAATTATGTTCAATTAGCCACATCATTAGTTTTTGATGTGATGTTCAGTGATTAGTTGCATGTAACACCCAGTGCTCGTCATGACACGTGCCCTCCTTAATACCCATCACCTGGCCACCCCATCCCCCTATTCCCCTCCCCTCTGAAACCCTCAGTTTGTTTCCAGGGGTCCATAGTCTCTCATGGTTCCTCTCCGTCTCTGATTTCTCCACCTTAAATTTTCTCTCCTTTCCCCTATGGTCCTCCATGCTATTCTTTACATTCCACATATGAATGAAACCAACAATCCTAAATTTGCATGGAACCAGAAAATACCCTGAATTGCTAAGGAAATGTTGAAAAAGAAAAACAAAGCTGGGAGCATCACATTGCCTGATTTCAAGCTCTATTACAAAGCTGTGATCACCAAGACAGCATGGTACTGGCACAAAAACAGACAGAGATCAATGGAACAGAATGCGCACTACAGAAATGGACCTTCAACTCCATGGCCAACTAATCTTCGACAAAGCAGGAACAAATATCCAATGGAAAAAAGCAGTTGCTTCAATCAATAGTGCTGGGAAAATTGAACAGCTATATACAGAAGAATGAAACTGGACCTTCTCTTACACCATACAGAGATAAACTCAAAATGGATGAAAGACCTCAATGTGAGACATCAAAATCTTAGAGGAAACTGGATTTTTATTTGACAGCACTGGTGTACATGGTAGCAAGGTTGTATACTTGAACTCATGCCAGGGCCCTGGTCATGGAGCAGACCCCCCATCCCTGGGGAGTTTCATTCTCACTGAGGCTCTTCCTCTAACCTCTGCTGTCTGACTAGGTAACCTGTGTCAGGAGGTTCCAACTAGGCCGATGTATGTTGGAACTCAGAGGCAGGGAGAGGACCCGGCATTATGGCAGTGGAAGAGGGTGCCAGAGAGTGACAGATGAAGTGCAGTGGAGATCGTTTTTGACCTATCATCTCTGGACACCTTTCTCATATTTGGAGAATGCACCATGAGAAGATTCTCATCTTTCCAGCCTCCTTTGCAGGTAGAGATCAGAGCTCAGCCAATCAAACAGAGAAGTCAGCATTTAACACGAAAGCAGCCATTGTTAATGTATGGACTCTGTGAGGGTTAGGGTGGCAGCACCAGCTTCGAGCAGCCCTGAGAAGGAGAGTGCCAGCGTGGATGGGTGGGTGATGGCAGCTATTGTGATGATGCCCAGGAGGTGGCCCAGGAGGATGGGTACAGGCATGTCCACACCAGACCCATTCTTGGTGAAATTTGTGGCATTATACTTCGCTGCATAGTCTTAAACTGGTTTTCTGGTCTTTCGGAGATTCTCTGTATTCTTCAAATTTTTTTCTAGCTAGAATGGATTCTGTCATTTGCAATCAAAATCCTGACTGATATACAGGGTTTTCTTTTTTTTTTTTTAAGGATTTTATTTATTTGAAAGAGAGAGAGAGAGAGAGCGTGCATGAGCAAAGGGGAAGCAGATTCTCCACTGAGCAGGGATCCCAATGTGGGGCTTGATCCCAGGACCTGGGATCATGACCTGAGCTGAAGCCAGATACTTAACTGACTGAGCCATCCAGGCACCCTCTGCCTTTTTTCTTTCTTTCTTTCTTTTTTTTTTTTAAGGATAGAATTTTCTGAACTTGCTGTATAGTAGTCCCCAAATACCCAGTGTTTCAAGCAGCCATTGACTCTTGCTTGAAGAACCACTTTTTGTTCAGCACTGTGATAGCAGCTAGGATTCAGGAAAAGAGGAGCCTTGGTTGCCTTGTTCCAGTAACTCACAGAGGTAATGTGTGGTAATTAGCATCCTAGCGCCACTGTGTTCCCCAGGGCAGAGGAGAATAGGTTCTGATTCCTCTTCTACTTAGAGCTACTTTAACTCTTTAATTCTCCAACATAATTAGCTGCCTTCTCTCTCTCCTGGCATCTGATCTCAAATCAGCCTTGAGGCCAAGGCTGTTCTGGGGACATACATACGCACTCACAAAATCCCACTTACATCATTGCCTCTAAGTGAATTTGCCAGTCCACTTCCTGCCTTTAAGAATTAAAATCGAGAGTATGTTCCTTGTAAGAAGGAGGTTCTGTTTTCAAGTCTTACACCTATAATTTTGCAAACATCAACTCTGGCATTGGGGTTCCCCCAAAAGTAGACTGAGATGAGGGTCTAGGTGCATGAGGTTGATTTGGGAGGTGATCCCAGGAATCTGAAGGGAGGGAGCAAAGGAAAGAGGGTGTGTTGGTGAACAGGTTACTGCTGTGGGCAACTAGGCTCAGTCCTACTGAGGATACTCTGAAAGATTATAGAGAACGTAACTCAGTGGGGGTAAAGAAGCTAGGGTATTTATCTACCAATTCCCAGCCCTCATTGTTTGAGAGTTACTCCTGGGGCTGTTAGCTCCCTAGCACTTCTGGTTTGCCCTGTATGGACAGAGAATGTCCCTGTGGCCAGATAAGGTTCTCAGGCAGAGAGACACAGGTGCATGAGGCTAGAATCTGCCAGTGTGCGTAGGAACTATCCACCTAAGCTGTGGATGACTTTAAGGTCGGCCAGAGGGATATTGACAGGGCACCAACAGCTACACTGGTTGGCTACACTAAGTTCCTAAAATGTCCCCCGCCATGAATTATTTCTTGCATTCAACATATATTTATAAAGCTCCCGGTATGTTCCCAGCATGCATTTTGGCATGGTGACGTAACAGTGACTAAAACAGTTGGGAACTCCTCCCTTAATAGCTTATTCTCGTGACTATTCTCAGGGGTGTTAAATTCTACCAATCTCAAATGCTTATTAGATTTTCAATAATATATGCATTCACTGAATAATCTTTGATATTGTACTAATTGGATAAAACATGGCACTTTTTTGTTCTTTCTTAGTTTAGAAAACAGTTTCAAAGAATGTTCCAGCTTGAAGTGTTCCTAAAGACAGCTAAGGCATGCAGGAGTGAACCAACTTTCCCAAAGAAAGCAAAGTAAGACCTCAGGCTTCTTCCTGTATTTCCATAATAGCATCACCTTGACTGAGACTGGCTGTTTTTTTGTTTGTTTTTTTTGCTTTGTTTTTTAAAATTTTTTAAAAGATTTATTTATTTATTTGAGAGACAGTGAGAGAGAGCATGAGAGGCTAGAAGGTCAGAGGGAGAAGCAGACTCCCCGTGGAGCTGGGAGCCCGATGTGGGACTTGATCCCGGGACTCCGGGATCATGACCTGAGCTGAAGGCAGCTGCTTAACCAACTGAGCCACCCAGGCGCCCGTTTTTTTGCTTTGTTTTAAAGCAAAAACCAAAAAGTGTTTTTTTAGTACACCCCTATACAAAGTAGCAGGAATGTAAATTGGTGCAAAAGTTTTGTAAAACAACTGGCAGCAAACATTAAGAGCTTTAGAAGTAAACATTCATGTTGGTGTAGTAATTCAGCTTTTAGGGATTTATTCTAAGAAAACGTTTGGAAAGTTGCAGAAGGTGTATATGCGAGGAGTACTCATTTAGTCAAAGACATGTTTTTAAAGACTATATGGGGAAGATACAATATTTAGGGACAAGATGTGGATATAGAAGTTCATATACTGGAAGGTCTCATTTTCCTGTAAGATCCTCGCATAACCTCTGCCTTCGGCTCAGGTCATGATCCCAGGGTCCTGGGATCAAGCCCCGCTTCCGGCTCTCTGCTCAGCGGGGAGCCTGCTTCTCCATCTCTCTCTGCCTGCCTCTCTGCCTACTTGTGATCTCTGTCTGTCAAATAAATAAA